>JAYRBW010139168.1:0-15255 GCA_036023295.1 Invenusta paracnida
ACTCTTATAAATTACATATTATTGTAGCTCTAATTCAGGCGCACATTTCTATATTTTTACTTTTCATATCAGTACTTTTTATCATGTACATTTGCCAGTTTGAAAATCGATCTTTTATACTGTTTTAGAACGTAAATTACCATCGCATTGATGTGAATATAAAATGGCGAACTCTGAATATTTAAACAAACATATTTACGCTTTTTTAACGGAGTGAACTCTCTTGGTATTATTACTCTATGATTATAAGGACCAGTTAAATATGGCACCTCTCCAGTTTTACAAGCTTTGATGTGTTTTGGAGAAGTATCTCGCATTTCACTTTAATATAATAATCCTTATTAATAATTCTAACTATAGGACGTGAAATTGAGATCTGTATTCACTTTTTTCCCCTTAATTACGTAACTTTATTTTAATTTTTGATGATTACAAAATTGGTTAAAAGCAGAAATCAATAAAAACATACTTTTATGGGTTGAAAGAAATTCAATAATTGATTAAAGCCGACAAGTTGATAATAAAATACAAGCTATGTAGTAACACTGATAACGAAATGAAACCAAGGGCCAGCTCCATAATTTTAAAACTGTTTTGTGAGTAGCGCATTATTAAGCGAGTTGTATAATATGTAGTCAAGAAAAGAATGTTTCTCAACCGATTCCATTAATAAAATAGGCAAATATTATTTCAGTTTTTCTTACATTACTTTGACTGAGTTTTCCACGAATGCTCAATAATCGAATTTAAAGTAATATTTCAACGTATCAATTCACGAACAATGAAAACAATCTCGTTAATTTGGAAAATAATTTCCGCTAAATACTGCTAAATTTCATTTTTCATTCTAGATGAACGAAATAGGACTACGTCGAAATATAGGAATAGATTATTTTACCACAGAAAGTGGATTCTATCTTCTGCTTATGTTAATGAGTAAACTATTCACAATGTCATCGTTTTTCAAAAATGTAGGCATTTTTTATTTAAAAAGTAAAATGATGTAGTCATTTTTGAAAACAAATGAAATGTTTACGAAATTTCTTAAATATAAAAAATTAAACTGTTTTCTAATATTTAAATAGTATATCTAAAAGCAATTGTTGAAATATTGGCAAATAAATTATTTTTTAGAATTACATATCAAATAATCTACTATTTCAATCCACAATTAATGGACAAAGAGAACACGTATGCAAAGAGAACACGTATCCAAAGAGAACACGTATCCAACGAGAACACGTATGCAAAGAGAACACGTATCCAAAGATAACACGTATTCAAAGAGAACACGTATCCAACGAGAACACGTATTCAAAGATAACACGTATCCAAAGAGAACACGTATCCAAAGAGAACACGTATCCAACGAGAACATGTATGCAAAGAGAACACGTATCCAACGAGAACACGTATGCAAAGAGAACACGTATTCAAAGATAACACGTATCCAAAGAGAACACGTATTCAAAGAGAACACTTAATTTTATATAATTCTTGGTATTAACCTCCTCATCTAAGTAAGTGCAGTGTTAGGGAGATAAGTTTAAATCTTAAATGTATTTATGTATTTTATTTTAATTATATATTTTATGATTGATACTATACATATATAAATGAGTGAATAATTTAAAAATAATCAATTCTTGCTTCGTGATAAAGGCTTCTAAAATTATATACCCTCTATCGTAACTGTAATTAGTAGGTATTGTTGTGATGATAACTTATAAAACTTATTTAAAGTATCACTTACTATATTATGCATTATTGCTATATTTTTGGTGGAGAATGCAAATATTCAACGATTTTAAAAAGCAAAACACCACCACAGGTTGTAGAAAGTAGAGCAAATAGTTCAACGAAAAGTGTTAAAAAGTCTCATTTGCATATTTCATTTAAATCTGGTCTACATACAATTATCAATGCATGATGCTTGAGAGAAGATGTACAGACAAAAGCCACTCCATTTGACATGGAGAAAACATTCACATTTAAGTACAAATGCAATGTTTATCTACATATTATACATATATTAAATCGTCGTCAAACAATTCCAATACCGCAAACACATATTATGTTAACCCTGATAGGCATATATTTGCATCTATGCATGTACAAAAAATGCATTATTGAGAGTTCTCTTAGGGAATTATAATTGTTAAAGCAAAAACAATTCGTATATTTAGTTAGTTACTTATGAACATACCTCCTAAGTAAATTATGCTGTTGAATTGCTGGCTTACTAGCCTGAATGCCTTCAAGGCGGTTATGATATCATAAAAATGTTGTAGGCGTGTCTTCCAAGGTCTGCGCTATAACGAGATTGCGATACTGTTATTCTCTCTCCCCTCTCTCTTGTCTCTCTCTTCTCTGGAAGAATAAATGTACGTATACCTTCTTCTACGGGGATGAAGGGAAAGGAAGGAGAGTGGAGTCAAGTGGAGGAGAAACATTTCTTCATTTGTATTTAAAAATAAGTCCTTTCATACACGACGAGTTCTCTGCAGTGTGTTGAGGGTAGTGTGACAACAATAGGTATGAGAGAGGAAAGCTAGGCTAGGGTTGAACGTGAACGGCTGAACTTTTGTGTGATTTCCTTTTTGGGTATTCTTGTGGGATGTGTAGGCGGAGGAGGGGGAGAAGGAAATACGTAGATATACATATAGAAGTGTATTTATTACACAAAAGAAAGATGACGATGGAGAGAGAGAGGAGTGGGAGCGAGGGGACAGCTCGGCTATGTCAAAGAGGTCGTTTGCCTCAAGCTATCCGAGAACTGTCCATCAGATAGGGGAATTCCCTTCTTCTCCTTTCTATGTTTAATATGGACGAGTATTGGGAAAATCAATGAAACTAGAAATAGTTCCGCCCGTATTGATTTATTGATTAAAAAATAATTTGGGTATTACCTATCGACAAATCATTTAATTTTATGGCTAATATAGGTCATTGTGCATATATATTATAAATGTTTCATAATTGTATTTTACTGTTAACGTAATATATTACATAAAAAGTAATACGTCAGAATATTTCAATTAATGTATATTTTTGCCTGAATTTACTTTAAAGATCAATATTTTTTGTATTTAAACCGAAGTTTATTGGATTTTGAATACTGCCTTATTAAATGCAACCTCAAAATTAAATGTTACTTAGTCTGAACGGTATTAATTAACAGACTTTCTTTCAACTATATATTGTTGCTTTTAGAGGGTTTGAGGTGTGAATTTCAGGTTTTTATATAATATAGAGAGAAGCCTTCTATTTCAAACAAGCTTCTATAAATAGATGCTTAACTATAATTAGTGTCAATTTGTATTCTCTTTTAAGATGGAAATATAAAAAATGCAGGTATCTTTCAAATATGATTCGACAAAGTTCTATCCGAAACTTGTATATATAGCCACTACTGTTTGGGAAGTATTTTTTAAGAGCAATGCTGTTAAAAATACTCGTAGTAACCTGTTTTCAAAAATCGAAAACATTTGAATCACCATTTATTAATTCTCATTGATATTAATAAGAAGCTGTTATAATAAAAATCTGACAACATAGAGTTTTGTAAAAAATGTGAAATCGATATTTAATACCTATTTAATTGATATTTAATCGATATATATATATATATATATATAAATAGATGACTAACTAACACAAATATATCGAATTTAAAAATAAATAAAATAAGTGGAAAAATTTATAATATAATCAAGAAAACTAGAAAAATAAAGTAATAACTTGGTGGCTACCTACACTACTATTCTACATTGTAAGTAGTCAGACGACGTCAGAAGACCAAGTTGTAGCTGATAAACAATTAGACTTGATGTGGCCTTGATGGAGAGAACCTATCAATATATAATGTAGTGTAAATTACGAAATGTTATACGGTACTATAATTGATATCTATGTATGATCATTTGAAACGAAGAAACATTGTAGTAATAGAAGTCCGTTGATGTTATACGCTAGAATATGTTTTTTCCTGTTGTTATATAAACCCGGCCGCACAGAATACAAAAAAGCAGTTTTACATAACTAATAAAACTGTCCAATTTTCGTGGAATAAATTAGAGGAAAAATTATACGCCTTATATAAATGAACAAGTAATTATTTTCTAATCGTGTACCTGTATATACTTCACAGGCAATATAGTTTTACATGAAAAGCAATATGTAATAATAAGACACATATACACATGCATAGACTTTCGTGGCAATATACCAACTTCGTTTCCACACACACTGAAGTTTGTTTGCACTTTGGGGAATAAATTACCTTTTGTTTTTGTTATCCCTTCCTGAATATATGCGTAGGCTGTACAGTAGAACCAGAGAACTCCAGGAATAGAGCATTGTTGTCCTTGCTCGCTTGCTGACGCAGTGTGGATGAAGGAAACCCCCTTTTTTGGCGAGGAGGACTAAAAATAGACTATTAGGCGCATTTATCTGCTTTTCTAAACCTCTCTCTCTCTCTCTCTCCCTCTCTCAATGTTAGGCGAGGCAGGAATGTATGTAGTAAAAGGGGCAGGGATAGTCGTGATAGGCAATCATTCTGGGGAAATATTCACTACATTAGTAAAAGTACGTACACTGTGTGTAGGAGGATTATAATATTTAATTAAATTGGAGGGAACGTACGTAGTAATACCTACCCTATACCCCCTCGGTCAAAGCTCCAATTACCTATGACGTCATCACTGAACTAGTTAGTTGAGCTGCGAAGCCAGAGTAAGAAGTGTTAAATATAGATTACGCACATTATATGTGTGTGATGAAAACTAGAATTACGATTAAATTACGATTATTATTATTACTAGAATTACGATCAGTACGATTAATTTGTGGGATTAAAAAGCAATCTTATTGTATGCATATACATGTATCTATAAGACGTGTATATATAGAGAATGGATAATGAGTTTTAAGTCACCACTAATATAACAAACATACATACAAACAAACAAACTTTAGGTTATTCTTCTTTCAAACTAGCAAGCCTACTTTAAAGTCTCAGTTTTTATCGATTTAAAGAACAGCTGGACTTGTTCACCTCATGTAACCCCCCCCCCCCCCTGAATACGAATATATACATGCATGCTTATTCAAGTGACATAAAAAGGGGATATTTTGTAATTGTCAGAGGCAAAGCGCAGCTAAGCAAAAAAATACTACCGGGGCAGATAATTGAAAATTATAATCTTGGAGACAAGCCGCGAATACTTCAATATCATAAATATTGTTAAGCAAATGTACATGCAGGTGTATCGATTAACGTCGACTTAACAGCTGTCTACTTAACTTGCTATAGGCGAGATGCAAGGAGAGTTTTCAAATCAAAAATACGACCTCATCCACGCGCATCTTAATGGAGACATTATCAAGACTTTAAGCGTAAAATTGTGAATTTCTTGCTGTTAAAGCTGTCCGAGAAATCACGAGTTTTAGGAAGCCTTTGAAGCCAGACAGGCCATCGCTTAGGCAGAGAAATTGCTAAGTCTGTTGCTTAATATCGACCTGGAAATCATTGCGGGCCGTGTTTGCTTATTGCCATCCAACCATAGATCTACCATTCGCTCCATTCAGCTAGTTCACACACCACAAACCCATGCGCGAATTGGAGTAGGTAAGACTAAACCCAGGCTTTAGGATTACTAATAAATTCACAACAGTCTTCTCAAACTGCTTTATCATCGTGTCATGCAGGAGAAGGGGCGGCCTTCCAGTCAGAATTGAAACCTGAACAGTTCTCTAGTTACCATGTAAAGAGGGGGGGGGGGCAGACATTTATTCCCCCTCTGGCGTGACATCCTTAACAGTCACGGTTCTTCCACGTCAACCAAACAAGCTCGATTCAACTAGCGCAATGCCTTCCGATCTCTATGTTACAAGTTAGAAAAATACACTAGCTTTTGTATAGGCATGGCGTATTAAATATGCATTTAAATCATCGTAATTAGAATAAAACGAGTGAGTAAATTGATGACACTAATAATAGTTTGGTTCGAAATGACACTTTCTTGAATTCTACGCCTTCTTTAAGAATAAAAGTTTCTTACTTTTTGGCATTCATTCCAATATATTGAATCTATATATTCTTTTTTGTATGTTTCTTAGAACCTTGCCTAAGTCTATCCCTAACATGTTGATGAATCTTCTGTGGAAGTATAACTTTCAGCTCAGCAGTTCGATTGGGAATTCTGATGAACGAACACGCTTGAGGAGTCTACATGGTTTTCTCAGAATACTAATAATTCCATTATTCTGCATCTTTACCGCTGGTTAAGCTAATTAGTCGGTAGATGCATGATTGTTCCTGTTTTAGAATTGGAATACTTGGTGTAATTGTTATAAGAGATTACAAATACTGTTTTTTTTTAATGCCAAAAATAAAGTTCCGATTATAGATTTTTCCCATTCTCATCGATGATCTTTTAGAGATCTTTAGAGAAAGTCTTCCCAATTTCTGTCGATTGAATTTCTTGGAGGGGTGCCTTGTCGACGAAAACAGACAGCATCTTCTGTAAGAATCTAATGCATGTATCACCGCATTTTTTTTGTCTGTGAAGGTTTTGAGTCGATTCATTAATATCCTTGAGACCATAGAGTATAGATATAGTATACTATAGATATAGTAGAGTATCTAACTATATACTCTATGCTTGAGACCGTATGGCGTTATTATTTAGCCCTTCTAGAGCTCCAAATGTTTTAATAGCGACCCAAGTAAACTTATTTTATAGTTTGGAGACCAAAGGAATGCTTGTCCTTTCTTCTTGAGATCAGTTTTGAGTCGGAGGCACCAATCATTCTGAACGAAAAGGGAGACAAGATTTCAATGAAAACTTCAGGATAAAAACTAGAGCGAATTATACGACAACGTCTTCGCAGACACAATTCCCGATGTTTTATCCGTTCAAGAGTTGTGGCCACTGTTCTATTTATGGGGAACACTGGAATCTTGAAAATGAAACCAACCAGAGTTGCAAAAACTCGGTGTTTGTTATTCTTCTGATACCATATTATGTACATTCAAAAATAAACACAAACGTTGTAGTCAGTTTTGTCCAGAAGTCACCTAAAGATACTCACTTTCAGTAAAAGTAAAACCTTAATTAAAAGCGATATGAACATTCATTTAGATAGAAATGATGTTGATAAACTAATTAGATAAAACAATGATATAATTACAGAATTGGAATTCGTCTAATTTGGTAATTACTCAGCTTGTAATTTAATACGGAGCTGTTTTTGCATTGTCTGGAAATAAAAAGTAACTTAATGATCGAATAGATTATGTTACCTACCTGATAAGTAACATTATCAAGTTTCTTTCTTTGCCTGGACTTTTCAGTCAACAGGCATATATATACCAAAACAATTGAGCTATAACTACATTTAAATGTTAGGGCAGGCAGAGTCTTGAAAATGTCAGGTCACGTGGTTACAAAGTGATTATTGGAGGTATCGGGACTGGAGTATTCGCACTAATCATAGAGTATAATACCAAGAGAGAGTTCACTTAGCGCATTTGAATGTATACATCTATCAAAATTTTCAAAGAAGGTAATTCAACCATCTAGAATTCGAATTTAATTTAAAAATGCTTTAAAAAAATTGCTTCTCTGATTTATGGTAACGTACTACTTTGTTCCAATGAAAAATATTTAGAATAATAGTATATTTTTAATAAAAATACATGTTCAATAGAATTTGAATATTATAAGTAGCTACGAGAATAGTTCAAATAATTATATTTAACAACACATGCTATAAAATAGCAATAATAACGTCATATAAAACCATAAATGTTTGGTCCACACTATAATAGCCAAAGAATATAGGATTGTAAAGAAGGCTCAATCTTTTCATTCAAGCGGGAAATCCACCATTTTGAAACTGCACCAAGAATATAGAAATGTGCGTCAGAATGTCAGCTACAATAGTATATGTAATTTATAGAAGTATAGCTTTAATATTAAAAACGTTTTTCGATAGCGGAAAATAGCTAGTTTTATCTATATTATTTGGTATGCATAGCCTATATTGTACGGGCACTTTATTTCGAATTCCTGCGGATTAAAAGTAGTCAAAACAAGCTATAAATTACACATTATTGTAGCTCTAATTCAGGCGCACATTTCTATATTTTTACTTTTCATATCAGTACTTTATATCATGTACATTTGACCGTTTGAAAATCGATCTTTTATACTGTTTTAAAACATAAATTACCATCGCGATGATGGGAATATAAAATGAAAAACACTGAATATTTAAACACACATATTTATGCATTTTTGACAGAGAGAATTCTCTTGGCATTATTACTCTGTTATTTTCATTTATCTAACAAGGAAGTTTCTATGGAGAATTTAAAGGTCATATTTTTATAAAAGTTTACAATATATATAAGAAAGAAATCCATAATACCCCCGGATAATGATACCATGTTAAATCACTATATTAATTCAATACCATTAAATCAATTTCATTATATAAATCGTAATTGTAATTGTTAGAACTCATATTAATCATTTTATTTGAAGTGCCGCATTATACGACAACAGTCTTTGTAGTGTTAATGATGGAAGCATATCCTTGGTTTGTGTTGTGTTTAATGGTTAATTATATATTAAATAATGCATGATTGACGATGTAAAATAACATAAATGACACACAATAAAGAAATCAGTATTTAAATAAATGTGACACTTAAGACATACTTTATCGCTGCTAAATTTTGAATTTTTCCTTTTCGATATTATTCAAAATAAGACATTCTAACAAATGAAACGGTCATTGTCCTTTAAACTAATATATATACATACAATAATTCTGCCCATTTTCGATATATGTTTCAAGAAATCCTTAATTTCATTGAACAATATTTCAATGTTCTTCAATTCAGAGTTTTTAAAGTCTCACTCATAAATTATAATGCAAACAGCGAATTAAAATAATGCATAACATTTGCATTGCATTAAACTCTACTTTTTTAAAGACTTTTTACTCATTTGGAGAAAGTAACTCTCTATCCATTGAAGTAAAAAGTTTTGGACATACTTCTACCAAAAGTCTTACATTGTTTTAAACAGAGCTAGGTTGGATGAGATTGCATGCAAAGGTATACAGTCAACCACGGGAAAGATTTTCAATCAATCAAGCGAATCAATGGACCGTAAATAAATCAATACTTTAAATTGATACTTACAGATTGTTATATATATATATATATACCTATATGTGGGTTCAGTATATATATATATATAATCCCAAATATAAGATAATCGCCGAGGTGTTAAACGTAATTATTTCCTTCAAAGCCGCGCTCCTTCTAGAAAATTGCCTGGAGTATCTCTATCCGCACTTAGGCTTCAGTTGCCAGATTGTGGTCCTTGCCGTCATGCATGAATAGATTCGGAGAGAATTGGAATTGAAGCACGGCCGGTGAGTTTGCTGGTTGTCGACCGTGAGTTGATCACACATGTGTAGTGGTTCATTATAGTCGGACTGTCAGTTGATAGACGGCGATGCTAAATTGGAGAATAAAAGCCCCATTGATGTTGTCCGGTGAAGTCAATTTCAAATGTTGCACCCCCTCCTCCCCATTCTAAGGAATTTAGAACAAAATCAATAATCTACTGAAATCGACTATTATATGTATATCAACTTTTACAAGACTATTTTAAAGAAAGTAAATGGGCTCATTGTTGATAAACTCGGATGATAGACACATTGTACTTTCAGATATTTCGTATAATTAATTAGGTAGCAATAAGAAATAATGTCCAAAAATCATTTCATTAAAATTCTTTTAAGCATTTTAAGACGAATATCAAGTTTTATTTCATTGTAACAATTCTTTTAGTTGTAGCAAATTAACGCAGTTTATCAATATACAAATGGAAAGAGTACCGAAAATCGATGGCAAACGCGTAAACAAATAATTGCACATCTAACTATTAAGCTGATTTAAAAGTGGGTCAGGGATCCGAATTTTGGATAGTTTATATCATCAAATTAAACACTTTATTAATTACTTAAAAGCTATTTTGTACAACGCAACGATGACATTCCATTATTAGGGTACATAGAAAGTGTTAATATAGTGAAGAATCTGTGTGGCCACTTGTAAGTCACATATTGTTAATCATATAATTCTATAGACCGGAACAAAGCAGCAGAAATTTCATCCATAAAACTAAGTCGGTTAAAGTCCTACCTACCCACGTCAAACAGGGGGGCACCTAGGGCGTTTATTACTTAGGTTACCCCCCTGGGCATAATTATCGTATATATGCGCACACCAGCAGAAACCTTTTCGAATGCCCTGAAATTGGGGAGAGGCATGGGAAAAAGCTTCTCTACCAAATGTCAGACTGACCTGCGGTGTAGACCTGTATATGAAGTAAGTGTGGATTCAACATTGCACATTGAACGCAAGAAAATGCTGCTAATCTAAGCCAGATTCTTGTTTATAAGATTGATATATTATATCGCCTTGGAGTTTATGATAAATAAGTATTACATGTACATGGCTTATCACGCCAATTTGGGGAATTATTAGTCTTCGGTGGATCATGGTCACACTGCCCGGTAATACACTCATTGGGAGAGTGAAAAATGGTAAGATTGGGTTGAATATTCTCGAGGAAAGCTGCCCAATACATGGACTGGCTTGAAGTGATTACAGCTCTTACGATGTTGACTGTGTTGAGGGAATCAGGTTTGATAAGTTAAGTACATATATATACATATGGGCACCTCATAGATAGCAGCTGCAGTGTGTTGACTTATGCAGAACAGTATCGTCATTTCTCTCTTGCAATTGTTCAACTTGTTCGCGTAATTATTTGGCGATTGCGCAATGGTTGGTTCATTAGGAACATAGAAATGAATCAATAACGCGGCATCAAACGATTTGAATTATTATTCAATAAAAAAAACTGTTGTGTTATACAACGCCGCACATAGCATTCTTATTTAAGCCAACTCAATGCAGGAGTATCGATTGCTTCGAGTATGTCTATACTTAACAGCTCGCTACTCAACTTGGTATAGGCGAAAGGATAATCTTTAAATCAAAATTACTACTTGATACAAGCATACCTTATCGAGTCATTATCAAGACTTTAACCGTTAATTTTCTTGGAAATTCTAGCAATGAAAACCAGTTTTCGATAGATGTCCCAATAACCGAGATATCACCTGCCTATCAAATATATTAAAAGAGTCTTTTTTACACCATGTAAAAGTATTTGCTGTTATTAATTTACACAAATTTATCTTCATGCTGTTTTTAATTAATTTGTCTGGTTATGTCATATTCAACCCTATTCTATGTCATAATTCTTTGCTCATATTTATCAAATTGGACTTTGGCAATAATATATATGCACAATATGTAACTTAATCGTAACTTAAATTCAAAAGCTAATTTACAATGTATCTGTGATATTATTTAAGCTTTAACTTTTATATTTTTGGAGTTATTGCTTTTGATAGGCAACTAAAGTTAGTTTTTGTTTTTGGAAATAAATCCTAAATTAATTAGTCTTAATATATGCATCAGGCTAGAAGTGATATAACTCCAAATATACCCAATTTTAAATAAACCTACAATTTTTAAATTTAACTCGAAGTATTTAAATATCTATTTTACTAAAGAATAAAAACATCACACTATTTAAGTATTATGTATAATATATTACAAGTTGCATAATAAAACACGTCAAACATTGCGGTTTAAAATGAATTTAAATGCAGTATTTAAATGTCCCACACATTTCAAATTCAATTGAAATAAATCTCATAGTTCTCGTATTAGTCCAATTTTATAATTTTGGAGATTGTTTATTAATTATAAAAAGGAATTGATAGCAAATACGAGATTATGCGGTATAAGCTGCATTATTATCAAATCAGAATGAATATAATTTATTGTCATGTATAGCAACTCTCTTTAAAAAGAAACTAGATATTATTCTTCCCTAAAACTAAGCGCATATCATTGACATGAATTGGGATCTTAAAAGAGAGATACGAGAAATTAAGTGGAATTTGAAAGTCAGACTTTGGATGTGAAATATTGAATTAATTCGAGGAAAGTATAATAACTGGTCGCCTAACAAATTATTGAATTATATTCTGACAGAAAACATAATCTGAATTTATTGCATTTTGTTGGATCTCGTATACTATAGATCAGAGCTCTGTAGTGGGATTACTGCCTCTATTTGTTTCGATATAACTCTTGCCCAACCTAATTATACACAAAAGATATTTGAAGGGGATGGCTGGAGGGGGTTGACAAATAACTCAAAACGATAACACGGACTTATATCTCGTTGGTATCTATATGAGGGATATTTGCATTAATTAGTTGTAAAACATCTGGATTGTGCTGCATAGAATTTGGGAAATAATGGCCAGTATAATTAGTCAGTTAAAAACAATTCCTTTGAAGATGATTAAAATGATAAATTTGAAATTTTAAGACAAGAAACAATACAGTCAGTCAAAGGGATGGCTGATTAATTACAACTTTTACAAAAGCGAAATGCTAATAATATGTTATTTTTTAACTCTTTTAGTCTAGTGGTCATGTAAGCTACAAATCGTTTAATAAAAAAATGCTTCATGAATTTTTTACACAAATGTGACGCTGCCAAAACCGCACTTTTTTCATGGCATTTAGAGAGCCGAACTGATGTTACACATATTTAAATGAACATTCCCTCGATAATAGGCAGTTTTTTCCAGCTACCTAGAACCATTTAAAACCACACAAGACGTGCGAGAAAGGTGACAAAATTTAGCACCCTATTCGTCCCCGTCAAAGTTGGAAGGCTTAATCGGTTCCAGCTACCCTCGCAACTAATGGCCTCCAGATGGGGCCAATTGGTTGCCAGAATTATCGGAATCAGCTGGATCATCGTTCTTTGAGAGAGTGGCCGCGGTCCATTTACTCCTGGGTTTATTCATCATTACAGCTGGGTCATTATAGTTTGCAGATGGAAATTCTCAGTGGGGCACGTTGAAGCCAGCTTGCGAACAGACGCTTAGCTCTCTTTGAGTAATTGCTGACTTGGTCTTCTCTTCGTGGTGGTGCCTGTTTTGTAAGCTTCCCGACATGGTTGTCGTCGTGAGTGGCAAGTAGCCCTGTTGTTCGCCGCGGTAATAAACACTTTTCTCTGTCTCTTCTCCCAATGGAGTGAAAGCACTCGGAAGCACACCACCGACGGCCCTTCCAATTCCAAAGAAGGTTAATAAAAGGCAGATGATTAGAGTTCCCCCCGCAGAGAGGAGGGAGACAGCTTCGTGGTGTCAGTTGTTCAACGAGGGTCCACCCAGTCTTATATGAGTGTCGAATGAGATTAAGGAAATAAAGATATATTGACATTGCTGTCATTTTGTTAGTATTAACACTGGTTCATTATGCTTCGGTGATATATGGTAACTTGCAGGGCATATATAATGATATATATTCATGTATATTGCTAATAATATAACATGTTTACTGTATTTTATGTGTTTCCTTAAATCGTGTATGCCTATTTTTTCTATGAAACTTCGCGGCTATTTTAGATAATATTTTTTATGCGAAAGTACTTTTGAGAATTTATAAACCTGTTTGCTATGTGTAAGCGTTCTAAAAAACGTTAATCTGTTGAGTTTGTGTACTATACATATATGTCTTTTATAATTAGTTGTTATTGATTATGGCACTGAAAAGGGGCCGGGACTTGTTTGAAAAGCAATGACCCCGGCGGAAAAAACTGTCGACTTTATTTAAGTCAAAATAAAAGTCCCAAATTGAAAATAAATTGTCCACCGACTTGACCAAATATAAAACTATATGCCCAAAAATTACCGGTGTGCCATAGTTACGCCTTTGGCAACGATATTGTTTAAAAAGGCTCGCAGGATACTTACTAACCATGAGTATCTATTTGAACCATACCGCCGGCCTTCTAAATGGGCTTGATGTCTTACACAGAGTGCGAATATAGAAAGCTTTTTCAACTCTTACTGATTTTATGCATCGCGCTGTAAATTTCACCTCCAAAAAAGTCGTTTTATTTCAATAACATCGATATACTACACATTAGGCCTCTCCCCTTTTATATTAATTAGTAAACGTGCATTCTTCTCTTCTCTCCCCCTCCCACAAAGATCCACCCCGGCGAGTACAACTTCTCACTAACCAGACGACAACAGTCTCCGTAGGCACGCGTCTCCGCTTCCTCTGCCGCGCCGATGGAGGCCGCCCACCGCCCGTGGTCCGCCTCCTGCGAGAACGCGTGGGTGAGGCGCCGGCTGAGGTCCACTCGGGCCTCATTGCAGGAAGAATGGACAATGGGGCCGCTTTCTTCTGTGAAGCGGCGTCGTCTGGTGCGAAGGAGGGCGGCGAGGGAAGAGTTGTGCGGTCGGACGTGGTCGTCTACAATGTTGAGTGTAAGTACACCTAGTGTACAAGTCATATAAGTCATCGCGTATACGGGGAGCACAAAGTTAGGGCACTCACAAGCATGAGCGGTAACATGGGTCAGCGAAGTCTGCTTGGTTTTAGTGCAAACCTTCAAGAAACACAGTACATACTGATTGTACATGCCAGTAAAAATAGATGTGTACAGTAAAAACAAAATTATACTAATATATTAATAACTCTTATCGAAAGATATAGTGGTAGCACCCTCTCTAAACCAAAAAAGAAAGCGTCAGTGATTAGCTTGAGAGATGCTAGCTGCTCTTGTCATTAATGCTAAGGAGAATAGGCCAAACCAAGAACAAGAGCGTCAGCAATTAGCTTGAGAGATGCTAGCTGCTCTAAACATTAATGCTAAGGAGAATAGGCCAAGCCAAAATCATGAGCGTCAGCAATTAGCTTGAGAGATGCTAACAGCTCTAATCATTGATGCTAAGGAAAATAGACCAAGCCAATAACAAGAGCGTCAGCAATTAGCTTGAGAGATGCTAGCAGCTCTAATCATTAATACTAAGGAGAATAGGCCACGCCAAGAACATGAGCGTCAGCTATTAGCTTGAGAGATGCTAACAGCTCTAATCATTAATGCTAAGGAGAATAGGCCAAGCCAAGAACATGAGCGTATGCAATTAGCTTGAGAGATGCTAGCAGCTCTAATCATTAATGCTAAGGAGAATAGGCCACGCCAAGAACATGAGCGTCAGCAATTAGCTTGAGAGATGCTAACAGCTCTAATCATTAATGCTAAGGAGAATAAGCCA
>JAYRBW010139179.1:0-15254 GCA_036023295.1 Invenusta paracnida
CCCAAATTAGAGCAGGGCATTGCCCTAGTACTAACTATTACAAGCACCGTATTGGGAAAAGCAATGACAACAAGTGCCCAGAATGTCAAGAACCTGAAGATCAAGATCACCTTATCACTTGCCCAGCTTTAGAAAATGACCGTAGAAATTTTGAGATTTTCAATATAGAAGACTTAACTCAAGAAAAAAAAATGCTCAAACTCATCAGAAAACACAGAAATGAATGGCTTTTGTAAACGTTAATGACAGACTCAACAACAACAACAACCGCATCTTCCAAGGCATCTATACTGCCACCTATCTATACTGACCCATAGCACTTCTTGATGTGAGTGACTAGGACCTCCCTCTCCGAATCGGGCAGGAAGGATGACCGAGCAGCATTGAGGTTCGTCCGGGCGATCTCCCCCTGGTCCAGCCCCATCTGCTCCGTGCACAAGGCGTACTCCTCGTCTAAGGACAGACCGATCACCAGCGGATCATCTCGGCTGATGCTATAGTTGACCTGATCCCTGGCGAAGGTGACAAGGGGGTGGTGGGCCAGGTCCTCGTGAACCGAGCCCGTTAGATAGCTCGACTTGGGGCAGCACTACAGAGGTGGGGTTCAATCCATTCATTTTCTATATAAAAATTCTGTTTATCGGTCAATTATTATATTGGTTTAATTAATGTAGTATTTGTCTTGTAACGTTTATAATAAAAAGTAGTAATTAATAAGACCCGTCACTCAAAAAATATATTAAATTTAAGTGAATTGTTTGTTTTAATTAACAAAATTTAAATGGAGATTGTTGTCAGACAATTTGATTAAATTAAATTACGTAATATGTATAAATCGGGTAAATTGTGAGTTGTATATGGCTATTCGAATAGAAAAATGCATATAAATTTAAATCTTATACTACTGATAGGGAGGTGTCGGGCCAAGTAGTAAGAAACTCTATGAAAAACACAACTTTTATGCATTTTTTAAGGCGAAATAATGAATAAAATACGAAACTTTCAATAAATTAACAGTGACAACTCCTGCCATTCTTACTGCATGGTTTATTGTATAATGCTAATTGGTAATTCAACTGATATTCATCTGCTCCTGACTGTAGGTATAGGCCTGTATATTAACAGAAAAGTATTCTTTTCAGATTTCCTGACATAAAATTCTATGTTTAATAAAAAAAGATTGAGTTCTTCAATATAATTAATAGTCAGCTTGAAATAAGTTGGTACTAAAATTGATTGAAAAAATAGGCGTTAATGAAGGAAACTTATTAATTGTTTGTAATCTCTTTCGTATCAGCTAGAAAACTCTCCCAAAATAGATTGTTTTATAAACTTCAAAGTGATAAAAGGCGGTAAAATATATGAAATTGAAAGAAACGGAATACAGTAACTTCGCACTAAATATTGTCAGATATAGGGGAGAACATGTGGGATTATTGATTTAAAGAGCTATAAATACCTTCAATGTAAAAGACATATTATAAATCACATAAGTTTCACTAATTATTGCGGGCTGCATAAAAATAATGCTATACATATATGTACTGGTTGCAACAAGTTGACGGAACTAAACGTAATTATCGATCTGCATGAAACTACAGTCAATAAGTTCAGAATAATGATTTCCGGATCAATTCTCCGCACCCAGAATCGTTGAACAAATTTGTTATTAAAATATAAATAATATCTGAGAATAGACGTGCTTTGAACAGATAAAACTTAAAATAAAAAAACACATATATATTGCTTATGCTCTGTCGGAAAAATTAAAAATTTATTACAAAAAAACATGAAATCATATATTTAATTATAATATTAGTAATATGTATGTTTATCCAATATCCATAACTAACTGACAGATTATACAGTCGCCTTAAAGAAAGATTGTCCCATTGTAACGTACGTCATCTCATGGGAAAATCTTTATATCAAGTCAACGCAGTTAACCTTTTTAAGCCTGACCTTCACAAATAACAAACCAATAGACTTAAATTGTCTCTTCCTTTCAAATGTCCGGAATAATCAATCTTGATTTCCTCTCAAATTAGCTATTTTATTTATAGATATCAAGATACAAGGTGTTCAGAAAATAACTATACATAAAAATCTAATTTATTTTTAAAACTATAAATACATACATCATACATGATAGATACAACATATATTTATGTACCTACATATTTATGACATTAAAAATAACTATACAGTAGAAATCATTTTTTTAAATTAAAACCATAGATACATACAACAAATATGTATGTACATTTCTATAAAGTTTGTTTTAGTAAATAAGTAATTAGCTTTAAAAATGGTGTTGTCCCTCGAAGAGTGAATTTTTCCTGTGGAATATGTTTTCAGATCAGGAGGAAATTTTACAGAAGATGTTAAAATAATGTTTTCTACAAGATTCGCCACAAGAAAGCTTTCTTTAAAAGAAAGTTAGTTCTTTCTAGTTCTTTAGTTTAAAGTTCTTTAGTTCTTTCTACAAAAGAAAGCACAAGAAAGCACAAGTCTACACCAGTGCTAAACCGTCACAGTGTTAGAGCATTAATTTACAAATTCCATGAAACGGGTAACGTTGAAAATGTAACAAAACCTGGTCGCACAAAGGTTTTAACAGAGAACAAATTAGAAAATATATCAGATGCTATGGCACAAAGCCCTACGAAGAGTATCCGTCGTCTTTCACAGCAGTGTGGAATTTCAGTAGATAGTGCTCATAAGGGGGTAAGAAACTTCCTAAATTTATTTCCATATAAGCTGACTGCACAACATGAACTTAAGGAAGGAAAACGTTTACAATACTGTGACTGGTTCCATGATTTTATTCATAACAATAACGACATTCTTGATAATACATTTTTCTCTGATGAAGCTTGGTTTCACCTATTTGGATATGTGAATAGTCAGAACAGCCGAATATGGAGCAGTGAAAATCCCCATGAATATCTTGAAAAACCTTTGCATTCTCAAAAAAGTAGGGGTCTGGTGTGCCTTTTCAAAGAGAAAAATAATTGGTCCAATTGTTTTCAATGGTATGATAAGTTTAGATATTTATTTGGCTGAAATATGTTTTCCTTTTGTTTACCAATTAACTGAAGAAGAGTTGGCTGGTTGGTTCCAACAAGACGGAGCTACAGCGCATATCTCAAACAATTCTCTACGAACAAGATCTGAATACTTCAATGACAGGATAATTTACAAAGGCCACCTACATCACCAGATGTGTCTCCTGATTATTATTTATGAGAAAAGTTGAAGGTTTATAGTGCATACAAGAATAATCCTCATTCACTTGAAGAGTTAAAAGCATCTGTTACAGAAAGAATTCAGCAAGATGAGATAGGAAGAGTATTTAGGAACATGTACAGAAGAGTTGAACTTTGTCATCATGTTGGTGGGGCTCATTTCCAGCATTTGCTATAGATAAATCAATTTTTGTACGCAAGTAAATTTTGGACACTCTTTTATTTCTTTTTATACAGATTTTGAAGTATAAAGAGGATTTCTGCTGTTTGGTTAATTTTTACACATTTTAATAAATTAATTTTCTACTGTATAGTTATTTTCTGAACACCCTGTATTTCCAATATGAAAACTATATCAATGCCTACAATATATAGTTCGATTGTTAGTACAAGTCACGATCCATATTTATTTTAAAGCTTATTACAATTAATTCTGTATTGTTTCTCATAATAGAAGCGTTTGCTGTGTCCCAACAAAGATTAAAGACATTTTCATTATTAAAAATGATTTTAACATAGTCGGTTAGATTTGAAATATTCATTGAAACTAACTAGCAAACTATATTTACTACTTACTTTGAAGGCTAAATAAGTCTAGTTTTCGCTTTATTATGGAATATCGATTCTAAACTTTTTGGTAATCATGATCATGCCGAAACTGGTGTTCCTTACTGACCACATAAAAGTACAGTTCCTCTCTCTGCTCACCTCTAAATGGATGCCTTCCCTTTTGACTAGCTCATAGAGCTCTGGATCGTCCAGGACGTGGTAGCCATGACCAATCCTCTCAGCGTGCATCATCGTGATTGCTTCTCGAACAGACTCCGGAGGGCCGTTCTCCCCAGCGTGGGCCGTACGGTGAACACCCGCCTCTTTCGCCCGTTCGAAGAGGCGAACGTACTTGGAATTCGTGGATCCACAGTTCACAGAGTGACTCTCATCGCCTGTCCAATCGATAACGACAGAAATATTGATTCTTAATTCATAACCGTGGTAACGCACTGCTTCTTTACAATCAACTGTTGTTGCACGAACTTTGAATGCAGAACCGTGTTGTTATTAGTTTAGCATTAAAATATTGAAATTTAAAAGTATACAGTGGAATACAATACGAGTTGAATCAAAATATAATCTCGGTATGGTTCGTGGAACTAAACGTTAACAAATCAAGCCGAACAGGTGTTTAGTTTACTATTTGTATATGTCTGGTTAATCGGTTTTAGAAAATAAACTTTAAACATCTTTGACACATTTAACTTCTTGTTTGCGTGATTTAATTGGTTGATATTGTTTACTAGAATTCCGCGTATTTTAAAAATAATAACTTGTATGATTTAATTGGTTAATATTATTTACTAGAAATCCGCGCAATTTAAAAAGTGCTGTCACAGGCTTACTATCATAATTTATGCGGAAATAATGATTCGGAAATTCGGAATAACATTCATCTTCACACGTAAAGTCCATTTTGTTTGACCAATATAATTATTAGTTAAAACATTTAATTTTTGACTAATATATTTGTATTTGAAAGTTTTTATATTTTAAACAAAATTTCAATTAAATTGTTATTTTAAAAATATACCTATTTATAACATAAATAAAATTAAACACATTCAATTTCACTACTTATAAGTAGTCCATCTTTATATGTGAGAATTGAGGCATACTATGCCAAGCTTATTTTCATTTTGTATTACTTACATACTGATACACAAGTCTTTATTAAATTAAAGTATTCTGAAAACCTATTTTATAAGATGCATTTATGGTAATTATTGCAGTTAATGTTCTTTAATAAAACATTTGATGTTAGCACGATATTCTTCTGCATTTGTGCTTTTGAGGAAATGTGTGTATTATACCAAAGACTCTTAATATTTAATTGTATATATATTTTTTTAGCCACGCTATATTAAATTATCACTCAAAGAAACTCACCATCATACTTTTTGAAAAGGCGCCTCAGATGCGTTGTCCTCAATGGATTTATTTTAATGATTCACAAATAACATTTAGTCTGTTCATTAAATGACAGTTTAGATGTGCATTGTTTTCATGGTGCATGGTTAATGTTAGTTTATAACTGATATATACCTTAATGTACACTGACATATTATATCTTACCCATTTTATTTAAGACAAACAGTAATTTTAACTCACTGCCAACTTGGTTAGATTTATTACATTTTTATGTAGACAGATTTACATTTCATTATAAATGTGTATATAAGGCATGGGTTAGGATGTTTATGCAAATAATATAGGCTTAATGTTACATAAAACTGTTAAATAAAGAATTTTGGCACAAACTATGTTTCTCTTTTATTAATACTCATTTTCTAGTTACCTATTATGTTACCTAGTTACGTTTTTAAGCACTATATTCCAACTAATTATGATTATTAGATATAAAAAAACCGGCCTACGATAATTTCAAACACAAATCGACTCGTTTTAATTGTCGATATATATATAGATTTCCCTGGTTAGTACCTAGACTTATAAAATTGTATAACCAACCTAGTTGAATATATGTAATATTTATAATATACCAATTATTCATACACTGAAATAGATTCACATACCGCTATTAAATATAAATATGTAATTAATGTGTTTCAATAGCATATTTTCAGATAGAAATGTTTACTTTTTTGTTGTGTTTCTGCCCTATAAAATCCCGTCGTGTCGTGTCTGGTGGAGATCAGGCCCGGGATGGACCTTTAATTTTAGTCCGTCAGCGAATATGTGCGCATATTGACGCACATTGTGTTAGCTCGATTTATTTATGTCTCTGTCACTATTACTTTATTTGATAGAAATGGATTAATAATTACTATGGAAAAGAAATTTGTTTAAATCGATAGTAATAACAGGATTTTTACTATAGGGACAAAATGAAAGCCTCTTTTAATATTTGGTAATGTCTCTTAAAATTCGAGATATTTTGGATCATGCAGACAGCTTTAAAAAAATTGCCTTCACTGCTGCTAGAATCTTCAGAACATTTTAAAGTTGTCGACGAGTATAATAAATGGAAAGACAAGTATTTCGTCAGTGTAAATCCTAATATCAGTGAAATTAACGTAATGTAATTACCACAGTACATTAAACGTTTAAAGTCCTAGGCATTCATTAAGAATTAATTAAAATTCAAAAATTAACATCTTTCTGTGTCTTAGTATTGATTAAAATTCAAAAATTCACTTCTTTCTGTATCTTAAGTATTGATTAAAATTCAAAAATTCACTTTTTCTGTATCTTAAGTATTGATTAAAATTCAAAATTCACATCTTTCTGTATCTTAAGTATTGATTAAAATTCAAAATTCACTTATTTATGTATTTTAGTCAGTTTTAGGAATAACTAAGTTGGCAGTGAACACAAAATGGATCAAGAAAGTTGTCTGGAATATCTTATGGATGATGAAGGCCTACTAATTCTAAACACAATTTTCAGTACATTTGATAATCTTCAGAGTTATGAAAATACCTAAACATTTGATAATAATCAAAGATATTAATTAATCAATGATCATATCGAAGCAGCAATTTCCAAGAATACCAAATCAAAGGAAGAATATTCAAAGAGTGGCTTTACGTGCGAAGATCTAGGATGGACAATAATAGTTTGAAGGTGTTTAAAGATCCTGATGAGATGGATGTCATGGATCTTAATTATTTCTCGAAATATTTCATAGCTGATGTTCGCAAATAGGACGGTTCCAAATATCCACCAAGATAACTAAAAGAGATTACAGCAATGTTGCAGCATTATTTCAGATAGAAATTTAACAGAAAGTGGGAATTATTTCTAGACAAAGAATTTGATGATTTTAGAAAAGTGCTGAATGCTGAGATGAAGTGAAGTGCGCGTGAGGGAAATGTGAAAGGTGCGAGAAGGGCTCAAGTTATACCATGAGGTGACGAAGAAGAACTTTGAATGAAAGGAGCTTTGGGAAAAAGCACGCCTAAGCAGTTGATACACACACTAATTTATTTACTGGGAACGCACTGTGCTCTAAGAGCGGCTGCTGAACATCGTGCTCATGTTTACGGAGAAATGTCACAGTTGAAATTAATATGTCAGTATGGAGAAGATGTATTTTCTTATTGTGAGCACGTTTCGAAATCAAAGAATTTTGGTTTAAAGTAATCTCGCTTAGAACCGAAAGAAGTGATAATTTATCAAAACAAAAATCAACCGGAACGATGCCTTGTTGAAATCTACAAGAAGTATATTACTTCGTTCAAAGTGATAACTCGGTTGATGTATTTTACCTGACACCTTTAAGCAAACCTGGAAACACATGGTACAAAACGCAGCCTTTGGGTATTCATGCAATCCAGAAAGTTACGCGCTTGCTCATGGCTTAACAATCGGTAAAGAAGGCTTCTTCAGTAACACAAGCAACAGAAGAACAGCCAATACTAGGCTAATTTTGCATGGAATCCTAAGAGAAGTCTGCAATAGATTGACATTTACAATCAGGACAATGCTAATCCTACTTATTGTTGACAGTTACTTTAAGTTTACGTGTTTCATTGTGGTTGACAGTACTGTACTTTACTATTAATTGATTGAAATTTGAATACATTCTCTAGAAATGAAATACTTTAAATTACATGGAATAGTACGCACAATAGCTAGGTAATTACATTATCGATAATATCTCGGTAAAATATGTTTGCTTTAGGTAGTTATGGTTCTTTGATTGAAAATTTCTCGTAATATTTCAAGCTCAAAAGACGTATATAGAACCAATCGATATCAATACTCCTGCATTGTTTGGTGCAGCGCATCTACATTACGGAAATGGACAATTTTATTTCTGGTATAGTTATCAATAAATTTCTAATATCTGTCCAATTAACGCTGATCAATATTATCGACTGATCTTACCCGCAATATCAATTCCAACGACTCCCTCATCCCTCATCTTGATGGCGATGTCAACGATCTCTTTGCCAACGTCGTCCATCTCGCGCAAGATGGTGAGTATGACACGAGCTTCCACCCCAAGTCGAGCTCCTGTGGTCCGCAGGGACGTCAGAATCGTGCGCACTACCTCCTCAGAGGTCATGTCAGGCCCCTCCAGTATATCTGGACAGAAACGGACCTCAACATAGGCGATTTTGTTTTCCGCACAGTCTTCGATGAATTCCTGGCTGATCTGGCGAAGTGCATCCTATTCTCAATCCCATTCAATAATTAATAAGTGGTCATTCTTTAAAAAATCACCATTTTTAATGAAAGAATCCTAACTTAATGCGAACAATTTATAAGTTGCTAACAGATCAGTAAATTAGTAAACAAACGTATGTATATATTAAAATAAGTTTTTGTAGTCTGAAAGTAAAACTATATTATGTTATTAAAACTTTACACTTAAAAATGTATTGACACATGTTATATATGCATGTACTTTCTTGTTGTAGGTAGGTTCCTATACTACTTCCCACACACATAAGCTTTTTTATAATATTCTGGCAGAATAGCTATGTAATGTAGAATACAGAGTTACACTATTTGATTGTAATGCATTAAATTAAGTATTATAGTACTCAGGGCTTGCCAGCTATACTCATAAATTGATTCTTTTGTTAAAGTACACACCCAGAGTGTGCTGCACTTTAGACGCTATTCCAGGAATTTTTACTACCGTCATATCAGTATATAGTAAGTACCTATGTACACTGTAGAGATACTATGAATTTTATTATCTTACTTTGTAACTTAAATGTCAAGTGAAATATATATGCAATATTATCTGTAGTTCTTGAGTGTAGAGTGCGTTTTTAGTCAGTTATACCAATAATGACATTTTTATTAAGTCTTAAAATGATTATTTATACATTTGTAGTTCAAGTGAATTTATATTGAGTAAACCTTTATTTGGGACAAACAAAAGCTCTCAGCTGCTTTTAAGAAAATGAAATTCTGTTTATTAAGTGATTTCAAATTGTAGTGTTATTTTAAATCAAAATTATTAACTAAATATTTAGAATAGAATCCTAGTTAATTAAAATGGTAAATAGAGTAGCGTAGAATACAACTTAGTGCTATTTAAATTAAGATCTCAATAATGAAATGTTTGATCGCCATTTAGAACTTTAGATTGCCAGAATATAAATTCTGAAAATTACACCGCAATGGGTGTTCAAGACATGACCCACAACTGACCTTGTCTCCAACTACGACTGGAACAAAAATGGCGAATTTCTTCAACAGTTCAACGAGACTCGACCGATGAAGCAAGAGTTCTCGCGTCAGTTCTTCCACATCGTAGGTCGGAAGCTGAATCTCTCGACGTCGGGCGATGTCAATGAGGGTTTGAGGACGAATACTGCCATCCAAGTGAACGTGCAGTTCTACCTTATTAAAGCTGGCGTTCACGTGGAATGCCATATTGAGCTTAATGGTCAGAAATAGATGAGTGAGGTAGGTAATTATAGGTGAGCTGACCTTAGCAGTGTCACAGCAGTGCTGCTCTAGGTAGATAAGGAAGGGTGTCTGCGCACTCTTGCAACTATAAGTGTAGTTCTTAGTAAGAGCGAGTGAATGCAATTGTATCATATAGTAGCTACCTACACTACACACTGCACAATCCAAGTTATAGTATTATCGGTATTATCAGGGGTGTTTCTAAAAATGTGTACATATTATACTCTTACTACTCGCCAGTCGCAGCAAATCAAAGAAGCTTTGGCATTTCATTTAGCTTTGTCAGGTTTAACTGTTGGGGGGGGGGGGGGGGTGGGGTGCATGGATTTTAGTAAAGTCCTGTGTGGATTTCGATTCTGCGTCGAATTTAGATGACGGAGGTATCCTTAAATATAATTTTAAAGTAGACACAGAACTCCTTTATTGAAAATTATATTCTTAATAGAACTTGTTTAATACTTATATACCTACACTTGTAGTCAGCTAATGAATTTCCAATTGAACTATTGTAAATAATAACTTATAACGTAACTGTTGTTTTCACCCTAATTCATAAAATCTGTCAGTGTATTTGATTTCATTTTACCTTCGTGTTGTATAACATAAATGTGTTTATATTTTCAAAGAGACACACATAAATGCGTAAGGAGCTTGAAATAATCGTTTCATTATAACAAAATGTGAAAACAATCAACAATACATTTATAAACATTTTATAGTTTAATATTACCTGTCAATATCATATTTATTATACTTGGCAAGCGGACATTGCTGTCTCGAAATTCGGTTTGCAATAAAATATATTTCCAATTTATTGTGGGAAGTTCTCACTATTTATTTAAGACATACAAAACTCCCGTTCCCAGTGTTTCAAAACTTATGTTTATTGCGTTAATAACGTTTTGAAATTTGTAGAATTGTAAAAAATTTTGAATTCATTCCAGTGAAATGCAAGAATTTGTAAAGAATTTCAAATTTAAAAGAAATTTAAAAGAACTTTAACATTTCTCTAAAAGAAATACAAGAATTCTAAGAAAATTAAGTTACAACTATATTTGAAATTTTCTTCGATTAACATTGCAAGAAATGCCACTTTGAAATTTTGTCGTTTTCTTTGAAAAAATGCAAAGAAATGTAGGTATGTTTCGACGTAGTAATATTAAAAACATAGAATAACATATATTCCAAGTCTACCTAATATAGTTCCGTCTTAGGGAAAATATATTATGTACATTAATTCTATTTTACTATATTATTATATGAATAGAAGACATTTCAAAGACTCATTAAAAAATGTTTATATATAAAGGGTGCTTGAATCATATAAATAAATTAATGTCTATACGTCATTTTACTTCATTAAGTGTTTTAAGAATGTTAAAACAGAAACGAAATAAACGAATAAATTATGTACATAGTCAAGTATACAGTACGTCTCATAAGTTCCATCAACAAGCACCAATCACCTTGAAACTTTGGTATAACAATCGTAATTATATTCAAATTGTTATTCGAAAGTTTCAAAGTCCATCGCTTGCTTAGTTACTCAGATATGGCCCTAATATACATAGGGTGTCCCATATTTATCATTGATATCTATGAATAGTCTACTTGTTATACACCTCAGACACGAATCCGGGGAAGGGGTTGGTCGAGGGGTTCTGGACCACACCCTGCTCACGGCGACCAACAATTTTTTAATAGAGGCTGTAGGTATATTGTAATGATTAACTTTATGCACTCTTTCAAAAATTTAATTGAAAAACTAACTACCATACGAATTCTGTTCTGAGCAATATTTTTCATACCAAATATCATTAACATGATTAGAACTTTTAAAAATGGTTTAAATTCATTTCTTTATTCTAAATACATTTACATTTAGTTTCGATTTCAGGAAAAATTACCGTTAAATATTTCATAACTTTAACATACACTATTCGGCATAAAGAATGATCGCCTAGCAGTTATTTTTAAATAGAAAATCGATTAAACGTTATTGATGGGAAAATTACTCACGTGATGTTTATTCTGCTGTAGGTAGGTACCTATAATGCTTTATAATCAAAGATATTAGAATGAAAAGTTCGCTTGTCCAACGGCTATATAAAATTTGAATTGAAAGTCTGTTCGTTAGTGCTTCCGTATTGGCTATTGTTATTTAGACGCCAAGCGCATTTCATAGAAATACGTATATATTATAAATATTATAGTTGTCTTTGTTTATAAACAACGTAGGTAGCTAATCGATACAGGCATAATACAGACAACAATTATTTTGAAATATTGATTGATTTTATTGGATTTATACCGTAGGTATTAGAAAATAATGAATATTTCATTACTAACTAATTTTAATAGCAATTGATACAGGGACCGCGGAAGCCTTTTTTATTGGGGGGGGGGCACAACTAATATGATTTTCCAAAAAATATAAATTTAACTTGCACAACAATATTATTTTACATACTTAGAAAAAGATAGGTAAGGCATATGTTTTATCCATATATACAAAATCTTTATATTTTCGAAAAATATGTCATCAATAAAAACATGTAAAATGTGTTGCATATAAATATAGATATTTACATTACTAACAAACACGACGTACATTACATTTGTAGGAAGTATAAAATTGGCACATTTTATCATATGTATTACCTGGCTAATTTGATCAAAACATCACACATTAAACATATAATATATATATATAATAGTCTGCACAGCGTATTACATCAGATTATCTTTTGAAATGATGTGTACAAAAAGTACCAAATTGTGCTTGTCGTGATTGATTGTTACTTACAAAATTATTCGCTACATTCTGCAAATTCAAACTATCTGTTCTATCCAGCCTTGTGTACATTCAAAATTGATATAGAGTTAAAACGTTTTTAGCCTATATTTGACGGACACCACATCTTTAAGCGTCGGGCGGCAGAGAAAGATCTTTCGCCAGTTGAAGATGTAGCTGGGTGGATAATTAGAAGCTTACAAATAGTTGATGACTCCTGATATCAATGCTCGTTCAGATTTCAATAGCTTTTTTATAAGTTCCAAAATATCATTTAAAACAAATGGTAGGAAATAGTGTAGGGCGTAGCAGATTGATCCGATATATAACTGTTATTAATCAATACTTCCTTTGCGGTTTTACTTTACTATGGTGCTAGATAAGAGAAGGGAGAAGGAAGATTTTTATCTTTCTATCGCTAATGTGTCAAATCTTACACAAAATTATAAAATACTGCGATGATGCTTTGTTGCTTGATTGTGTTTAGTATGGCGACTGCCTACTGCACTTTCTCTTCTCGACTATAGTATATGATAATATGTGTTCAACCAGCCTGTCTATATTTGTGCGGTCTGAGCATCCCAATTATAAACATTAGAGTCTATTCTGAATTCTGATTACATTTCAGTATATTAATGTGTTATATTTTTGCGACCCATGAAGGAGGGTGCCATAATTTTTAATTCAATCCCGTTTTCTCTAGTCATACTTTGAAATTGAAAGGGAGCGGAAACTCAAGACAAAAATTCAAAAAAATCGTTTGGCAAAGTTGGGGTGGCTTCAGCCCCCCCTGCCCCTGTTTATTGCATTCTATCCAGCAAACCAATAATAGAATATTTTATCTTACTTACTGCTAAGCTTTTTTGCATGTTCCTGATTAATTTACACTACACAGAGACTTGCAATTAATGTAAGATTAATTTTAATTAGTCAGTACAATCAATTCAGTTTCACTATTCAGCACAATTCCTTACCTCAGACAAAGGCTAAGCAGGTTAAGCAGGGTGTAGAGAGGACAAGAAAGTGAAGACAGAGGGCTTGAGATGCTGCACTTAAAGATGCTACTGTTCATATAGATACTGATCAAGCTGCTGATGTCTCTGTGGAGTTATAGGCCATCAAGCCAGTTTAAAAACTGGTATATGGCGGCCCTGCTTCCTATATTTCGTGCCAAGTTCCATCTATGCTCCCTGTCATGGAACTTCTTTGCCATCAGTCATAGTAAGGGTGCCATCGATGGAGTCAGTGGTACTCTTAAGGGAAAAGCCTGGAACCGGGTGAAAGCCAGACAGCTCCAAACATATACATGAGCTCCTTGACTTTATTGTGTCTGTTTTTTGTGTTTTTGTGCCCATTTTTCATGTGTTTATTCATAGTAGATGTATGTATAATATAATATAATCATAACTCACAAACATGTTTTTTTCTTTGAAATAATTTTATTATATAATAGAAATTATATCAGATGAATATTACTATTTTTTTAGACAACAATTACCATTGTTTTTTTGCATTAAAAAATATTTATAAACTTTTGAAGGTTCATATAGCAGCATAATGTCTCTATACACATCTTTTCTGAAGTATAAACATGATTCAAGCTTAAACCAATTACTTTGATAGAAAAATAATATTGAAGAAACCAAGCTGGACTGTCACATTTTCTGTCAGTGATGACCAATATCAACTTTAACATGATGTTGCCAAGCAACCACTTGACCAAATTTACTGTAAGTTATATACATACAAGTAGACAAGGTGCTTTATACTCATGTACAGTTACAACTATGTAGTATATACTTTTCGAGTGGCAGACAAAACAGTCTGAAAGTGTGATGACTGTTATTAACTGGAATTGCTGCATTACTGAGAAGTGAGAGGTCCTTCTTTCAAAAACAGCAAACATGATGATTTTTCTCCCCTTGTTTGTGTTATTGGCCATGAATTCCATGGGTGCCTATTAGTATTGCCATTGCCATTAAAAAAATTATATTGCTGTAGTGAGTAAATATCTGTATTAATTTGGCAATTAAAATAAGCTCCCAGAGTGTTTATTAGAGCAAATACTGTAATTATTCAATTGAGTTTTGTCATTAATATAGTTGGCATTTTAGGGTAATATCCCAGTTTCCCACATTAAATTATTTTTCTCGGTTTTTATTTTAATAAACCACTATTTAATAAAATATTCATTTATTTTCAATTTTTTTATATATATACATATATACATATATCTATATAATATATACTATTAAAAGTAGTAGCCAGAAATTCGTGATGGAGGGGGTCAGGATTTATAGGGGCCCAGGTTCATAACTATAATCCTAGGGGGAGGGGGGGGGGAGGGGGCAATTTAAATAATAACTTAATTTTAAAAAATTATAATTACAAAATGTAGATATTTATAGTAATAATTTATGTACATATATAATATACACAGAATGTAATAATATTTGAATGTACCTACACAATACAAATGCAGGTTTATAAAAAAAAAATTTCGTTTTTTATGTTAGAATTATTAATTCATAAATAATATATTATAATATATATTAGGTACTATATCACAGAACTTTAAATATTCTTAATAGGTATATTCCCAATTGCAACATAAGAAAATTTTATAAAAATCCATTGAATAGTTTTTATTATGATCAATGAAAAGTTGACTTTCTTTGATTTTTTTCAATCTTTTACATATAAGTATTGACCTGCTTATGTTAACTTGAAATTGAGTTTCCATTCCGCTTGTCAGGAGTTCTGTG
>JAYRBW010139190.1:0-15253 GCA_036023295.1 Invenusta paracnida
CTATAAGCGCTGTTTCGAAGCAATCGATACTCCTGCATTGAGTTTCCAATAAGAATGCGGCATTGTACAACACAACAATTTATGCTATAATTGAAATCGTTTGGTGCCGCGTGTCTACATTACGTCGATGTACAATTTCCCTTCTAGTGGTTATTGATCCATTTCTATGGATATAGTTCAATGTAACTAATCATATGTAAAAACTTAAAAAAAGACTCTAGAAGCGTATATATTTAATCCATTAATAAAGATTTATTTTCTGATTGATTGCAACTTCAATATTAAATCGTTTCTTTTGGTTATTTAACATGATATATCTCATGTATCAGGGGTCTGTATATTTTACATAGATTTTGTTACATTATAATAATACGTTATATTTAATAAGATACCTACTTACGTGTTTAACCAAACTGTTATCAAAAATACACGTATTAGGTCAATGCTTTGTTATAATTACACATTTACATGCTGCATGTTATATTCGAATGTAATTGGGATTTAAACCTGTGCATGACTAGAGCGGTCTTATTTGACTACAGAGTAGTAATAAACTGTTTCAACTAATATTAACGATATGAAATGCATAGTGTTGTACATTGTATCGACAGAAACTTGAATGATTTTTTATAAAAAGTGTATTTATTACGCAACTATGTATGTCTAAAGTGGTATAACATATTCATTATAGACGCATTTTAATACTTGGATATTGTCTCATTATTATAACGTAGTGTCTACGTTGTTTGGCAATTACAATACTGTGTTTCATTTACACCTAAGACTACCTCATTAAGTATTTACATGTATTGATATTTTATTTTAAATGATCATTTTGTAAACGTATTTCAGGTATCAAGTTTCCAGTATCTTTTGAAATCACTATCGTTATAGCTGAAACACTTTTAGTACTGTCCATTAATTACATTATTAGACTCTTAAGTCAAACAGTATAAATATGTTTAGCACGATACATCGACCTTAAATTAGATATCGATCTAGAAAATAATCAATATATACTTATTTATAATGGCAATCTAAAATATTTTTATTGAAAAGTTTGTGCATTTTGTGATTATGGTCAGCATAATATATTATTGAAAAAAAGTGTTTACCAACTCATTTACATTATAGAAGAAACAAACGAAATGTATATACATATATATATAACTTTTGTTTTCTTACAAGTATTTATATCGTGGAAAATAATTAGTATTTATATGTTTGATCCAGGGAAAACTTATATATTAAGAATTAATTCATAGCAATTTTCAAATTGTACTATATTTACCCTTTTATAGTAATTAACTTATTATAAAATAACAAAGCATGAAATACTATAGGTCTCATTGTGAAGAATTTTGTTAATGATTTTTTTCTTGCAATTTGTTATGTTTTTTTGCATTTTGAATAAACACATGATACTGTTGCATCTATAAATTTATAATTAACAGTAAAAGTTGAAACAATTAAATATTGGCGCTATTGCTACATCAATTTCCATAATAGTTGCACGTCATATCATCAATATTATTTCAAATAATTTTGCTTTTGAGGAGCTCATTTCGCGGCTTTAATTTCTGTGACACTGCGGTTTTTGTTTTGTTATCAATTGTTTTTTTGCAAATTAATACTATGTATATTAAAATTATTTGCTGCATTCATCGTAATTAATAATTTATCATGTATTTGAAACAACTTTGAATAGTGTAAAACATAGTATGGTATATTTCATTTTGAATATGAATAGTTTTTCAAAGAATCAAATGTTTTCTAAATAGTATAACTTATACATAATATTGCAGAATTTGTTTTAAATGCTTGATATGAATATTTAAATATTTTTATGAAAATAAAAACCCAAAAAATTGTTTTGCTTTGAAATTATCCGCTTTATTTCGAAATATAAACATTTTGGTTTACTTGAAATCTGTACTTTTATTTTCTTACACATTGTGTAGCAGACCTTTGTACTGCTTTTATTGATAACAATTTCAGCTATTATTCTAAAAAGATCAATTTGATATAAAAAATAGAATTTCAGATTAAACATCAAAAATAAAACAATAAGCCTAAACATAACAAAAGAAACTTAGCGCTTGGCAATTAGGCTGGTATTAAAAATTAGCTTTTTCGTGCAATCTGGCCTGATTTATTAGCGGTCTAAGATTGGCCTGTTCTCATTAGCATTAATGACTAGAGCAGCTAGCATCTCTCAAGCTAATCGATGATGCTCTTGTTCTTGGCTTGGCCTATTCTCTTTAGCATTAATGACTAGAACTGCTAGCATCTCTCAAGCTAATTGCTGACGCTCTTGTTCTTAGCTTAGACTATTCTCCTTAACATTAATGACTAGAGTTGCTAACAACTGTCAAGCTAATCGCTGACGCTCTTGTTCTTTGCTTGGCCTATTCTCTTTAGCATTAATGACTAGAACTGCAAGCATCTCTCAAGCTAATTGCACACGCTCTTTTTATTGGCTTGGTCTATTCTCCATAGCATTAATGACTAGAGCTGCTAGCATCTCTCAAGCTAATTGCTGTTGCTCTTGTTCTTAGCTTGGCCTATTCTCCTTAGCATTAATGACTAGAGCTGCTAACATCTCTCAAGCTAATTGCTGTTGCTCTTGTTCTTAGCTTGGCCTATTCTCCTTAACATTAATTACTAGAGCTGCTAGCATCTCTCAAGCTAATTACAAACACTCTTTTTGTTGGCTTGACCTATTCTCCTTAGCATTAATTACTAGACCTGCTAGCATTGCTCCAGCCAATTGTTGAAGCTCTTGTTCTTGGCTTGGTCTATTCTCCTTAGCATTAATGACTAGAGCTGCAAGCATCTCTCAAACTAATGGCAGACTCTCTTTTTCTTTGCTTGGTCTATTCTCCATAGCATTAATGACTTGAGCTGCTAGCATATCTCAAGCAAATCGCTGACGCTCTTGTTCTTGGCTTGGCCTATTCTCCTTAACATTAATGACTAGAGCTGCTAACATCGCTCAAGCATATTTTAAAATCAAGTGAATACTTTGCACTTTGCACAGAAAATAATATGTATACGTATGTACACATTTATCAGTCTAGACACTTATTCAAAGATAATTTATAATAAAAATTAATAATATTACAAATGTGTACACATACATATTAATTGTCAATTAATTTTAAATTATATTCATATATCTAGGATTTACTTTATTGCTACTTTATTGTATTTATTGGAACCTCTATTTCACTATTAAGTATATTTTAAACGGGTTTTTTTAAACCCATACACGCATGAAATTGGGAATACTCGCCCTTCCTCCTGCCCCCTCCCCATCCTTCCTCCTGCCCCCTCCCCCATCCGACAGTACTCTCTCTCCGCTATAAGTGTTATTTTCCTGGAAATGTAGAAGTTTACAACTTGGAATATAGATAAACCTGTATTTTATTAATAATATTCCATTTAAAAACTTTTTAATAAATTAATATATTATAATAATTAAGTTGATTAACGATAAACAATATTTATGTTTTCAATTATTTAAATGTATTTGTTAAATAAATACGGCTATGATTTAGAACCTAAGATGCACATGTTTTGATTGAATAAAATATGTTTTACATATTTTATTTAAATTGTACAGTTTTTAGACGTCGCGTGATAACCTCAGTTGGTGCCACATAGTCAATAAAGTATCAATCGTTATTTTAGAGAAACAAATCACACACACATTTTACTCAGGCAAGCATTTATTAGATAATTATGAAAGATATCACCGATATTGTTGTATTACCAAAGTAATGCATTTCAAAGAAAACTGAGTTCCATATAATTTATGATACATAAAGTCAATGCTTCTAAATGTATATATTTGGAATACTTTTATTCGTTTAATTTAAAGACTCCTTTAAATATATCGTTACTCCTCAAAATAGTAATAGCAAACGACATACAAATTCAACAAGAGATATCACACTATTGGCATATAGTTTATATTTAGAACTGGAAGTAATTTGTGTTAGAAAGACAGTATCATCAATACTATTTAGTTTAAAATGCAACATCTATGTTATGCTATATCGGAGTGTACAATCCTTTTAAACAACCTGCGACTATTCAAAACATAGGCTCAATATAAATTTAGATCCCATTAAAAGAATATCCATTTCACTATTGAAATACGCTTACTTCTAGTGTTATAAGCACAATCACTTTGTATTTCCCCACACTTTATTGTATGCATATATATGTGGTCCCTATTATATATGTCCTGATAGTCTTTCATTATGCTGCTGATATCCTCGTTCTAATGGAATCGTAAATGACTTCGAAAGACCGTAGTCAACAGCTTTATCAGTTTACAATATAACATGTATGTTTGCACGACTTAATTATCGTAGCTAAGCGAAAATGCTGATCTGTTATACACGTAGAAAACAACTGATAGCAGACATGAGATTTGAGATATGTTTAAATTATTCTCCCAGTTTGGTTATATGTGTATATACATATATGTTTATACATAGTTATTTATTTTCGATGAATTGTTTACACACATCTATAGATTCAGTGACATAATACACTACATTTTGCACGTGCTAAACTAAGCTAATTACCTCCCACTATACGCACAATACATCGTGTGCAAGATATTGTGTCGCATAACTCTTAATCGTCACTCGTCTACTTTGTGCTATATTGAGTTATATATATATATATAGATGTTAAACATCGTAAGACATGTCATTATGAAAATGTTGAAACCCAATCACGAGGACTACAGGAAATCCCGTAGTCCTCGGCCAATCAATAACTATCCACACACCCGCTTGCATTTTTGTTGTAAGATATATTTATAAATAACGCGTTTATTTTACATTGTTATAAAAAACAAACAAAGATAATTGTTATCAATGTAAATGATTAAAGATTTATTTGTATATGAATGAATACATATTATCATTATATTGTTTAGTTATTAACTGATTAAATTTAAAAAAATGAAAAACTAAAGTTAGCTTTATTTATTGGTAAGCGCATTAGCCAGGGCCCGCAGGGTATATATTTGTTGGAAATAAGCAAAACATATAGTTTATATAAAAAACATATCTTCTCCAAAATCGGTGACATTCAATCGGGCCATTTGGCACACCCCTGACATGGGAAAAGTTAAAGCAACAATATTGGGAATTATATAACGTTTATAAAATCGACATATTTCACATTGTATAAAAGCCAGTTTTCGAAGGAAACTATGAAGAAGGTGCCACAACCGTCCCTATAACACAAAAAAGCTTTACTACGAGATAATAAAACGAATCTATGTCATCAGTTCATTAGTTAATTAGGCATTTAGCTGTTTTCAATATATACTAATCTTCATTATTCACGACTTCATTAATTTCTGTGTCATAAGAACACATATGAGGAACAAAATTCTTATAAGTCTGTTTACTTAATTTCCTGCTATTTGTAATAATGCACGTGCATAATATCTATTGTCAGGTTACGGACTGTCTGAGCCTCACAAGTCTCATCCTTCTGTTGCTTCTTCTCTGCTCGCCGAAGGTTCTCACGGACAGCCCAATTGACACACGCGACAGGTGCATCCAGTACCTGCAGCCGGCTGCGGTGCGCTACGTCATCCACTACATGTGTCAGGAAATCTACTACAAGGCTCGCCAGAGGATTCGGAACTTCAACCTGAGATGCGCTCACCATCGGATCACTTACAATCCCGTCCTAGACGAGGCGAGTCTTGACATGCACTGTATCAACAAATATATGGTCTGTATGTCACATCGCGACTACAAAGAGCGAGATATTCGGAGATCGGAAGAAGATATTATGAAGAGAACAATGTGTTTCACTCTGCACCCTCAGTCCCAGACATAGAGTAAACTGATTGTGTTGTGCATAGATATCATTAGCCTTCTTTCTCTCTCATACATAGATGAACAATCTGACTTTATCCTGTAGTAAATGTTGGTTCCGTCAATGATGAGTTAGCCACGCTTGTGCGAGGCGAGAAATTCAAGATATAGATCTAATATAGTATAAAATATAGATTTTCAGATTGTTAAATTTATGTATATTGATATAAAGCACTGATATGAAAAGTAAAAGTATAGAAATCTGTGCCTAATTTAGAACAACAATAATATGTAATTTATAGGAGTATAGCTTAAAAAATAATACAGTTTTTCGATAGCGGTAAATAACAATGTGTGCCTTCATTTAAGCCGTAGAGAGTAGTGCCGACCAAAGAAATTTCGTATTCACAAGGCTTAAATGTAGGCAAAACTAGTTATTTTCGCCATCGGAAAAACTTTCTTATTATTCAAGTTACACTCCTATGAATTACATATTATTGTAGCTCTAATTCAGGCGCACATTTCTATATTTTTGTTCAATACTTTTAATATCAGGGCTTTATAGCATGTACATTTGCCCGTCTGAAAATCTATCTTTTACACTGTGACCGTATTTGATCTATAACACCTAGCATGTCTAGCCTCGCACAGTTAAATTACGCGCCAACCAGCGTGAGGTATTGATTGGTCATCTAGAGATAGAGACATGGCTATTTATATGTATGGTGTTGTATATTATGTGGATATTGACATAGACTGGCATGGCAATGCTAGTATTAGTCACGCTCATGCATTATGGAATTATGCATTACATTAAATTATATAATTGTTAATGAATTGAAATTGTTTACATATATGCATTTTGCTTATCTCTTCTTAATAATAACTATCTTAGGGCCGGAGAAGGGTGGAGGGCCGCTCATTCTCCAGCAGTTTTGCACTAATATTAAATATGACTAAACTGCATTATACATGAACAAATGAAGCAATGTAAACAAGTATTACTAACAGTTTTACATATGTCAGCGCTATAACCATAGTTAATGTTGACCTACAGTGGGGATCATGGACCACACTCTAAAAATGCCACCCTCTATACAAAAACGAGATAATCGTACTTTTGTATAAAACATATATTTATCTTAAAAGCTACGAAACTCTGATTTAGCTACTCATTAATTACAAGTAATAATTAATTCACAAAGTAAATTAAATGAGTATAATGTGGCAACAATTTACTTGCAAACATCGGAAATATTCATTTCTTCAAAACATATATAAAACACGAATGTTAACCTACTATTTCATTCAAATTGTTTTCAATGGAATCTGTTAGAAAACATGTTGTTTGAATGACATATTGAATTACATGACCACGAATTTTGTCCCATATATTCCCCACATATTATAATAATAAAGACATTTATGAGCAATTAATTTTCATCATTTAAATCACTAATCGATAGTTATTTCACTGTAATTTACTAATTAATTAATACCTTACAATTACACTATTCACTCAAATAATGCAGAAAACCAACATAGCTTACACTGTAAATAAACGATAGCTTGAAACAATTATAAAAAACATTAGCGAGATCCTTAACGGCAAAACTTTATAATGATGCTACTGAGTATATATCAATTGAAGAAATGTAGATACACATAAGACTAATATTTAATTTGACAATACTTGCTGTTCAAAATACTAAAACGATAAGTTTCAAAATATGTACACATATATATCCAAACTGACTGATTCATAGAAATACTCCAATCTATGTTTTTTAGAATCTATGACGTAAACAACAATGAAAGTTTATTTCGTTAATAAGCTAATTAATTTGTAATACAACAAATAATGCAATTGACACCATTAGAAATATTTTGTAGGCATTTGTGTTGTACTGTTGTACTGTAGTTCAGCCATTTGCTTTTGATCAGCTGGTTTATTGGCTTTAATATTGATAACACTTAGAGATAGAAATTGATAAAATGCTGACTTTACTAAGTAATAAGTGTGCACGTGTTTTGTTTTATTGTTTTTTCATGAAATATAATTTAATATTATAACATATTTATTAAAACCTCTTATACCAGAGAGTACATACTGATTTCCAAACTTGTAAAAATAATGCAATCAATCCTTATAATTATATTACATCCGTGCAGTTACATAAATATGTCATTATGTTTGTTAAATTGACATATGGAACTGTAGATGTACAATACTTATGTTTGTGATAGTCCATATATATACACATCGCCAATATTATAGCTGAATGATACTTATTATCAAATGAATCAATTCAATGATTGAATCCAAAAGTAGGTAATACCGTAATATTGAAACATTGTACATATTATCTCAGAAAAGACGAATCGTTATGACAAGTTCACATTTACAGTATTAAATTTTAAAATCCTGCATACATACATTGCTCCCAAATATAATAAATTACAGCTCAGCTAGGAATGGAGAACATCTATAAATTATAGAAGTCAATGAATGTTTCATGTGACAGTCATATTTTACTATGAGTAGACATACTTAGTACATATTAGTTGTAATTACGCATGCTGCGTATTGACAGACGTCGTACATATCGTTCTTAATAAATTGTGAACAATCACTTGGATAAAAACGTTGTTATATTAAAAATACGAGATGATTACGGAACGGGTTAGGGTTAGGCCGATACAAATTAGCATATATAGTTGCACACATCGATAGCATTATTTTGAAAAGTTAAGTTTTTTTCTGAACACCCTGTAGTTGTGTATATTAACAGTAGTCTAATCTAAAAAGATATCTACATAATTTAGAACTATAATATAGCATATACATACATTGTAAGTTTAAATAACTAAATCATTAATAAAGGTTCTAAAATATACATACATATATATTGCAAGCGACATCATATTATATGAAATTAATTATAATTGTTTTGTATTCATACTAAATTGCTAATCACAAGCAAAAGAATATACACATTCATTATTATAATGACTGGTATTGTCAATGCATGTATAATATGTTACCAGTACTATCAGAACATTTATATAAGAAATGTAATAGGCATTGAATGCTGTAACATTGTTTATTGTGATACTTTGACTTACACTATTTTCTAAATGTTCACTGTTTTCTGTATTACACGGTATTTACATATCTGTTCATGGTAGCAATTATATGGAATACTAAATATATCCTTTTCGTTATCGTCGATTTATGATCAAGCTTTGCTACATGCAAATATATGTCGAACAACAATTATGAAATATACCGTTAATATTTAGAAATGATGTTATGTGACAGAAGACAAAATCAAGTCCAATATTCCGGAGTTAGTCTTCAACTTTATTTCCTTCGATTATCAAAACTTCTGCTTTCAATGGAGCACTTTGTAAGCTGAAAATGGAAGAGAGCATATTATAATATGTTATTTTTCACTTTATTGACTGCATTTAGAACTTCACATAATAATTAAATTATCCGTGTTTACAAAATATAAATCAAACAAAATATAGTATGCACCTTTTTTTTAAGGCCGGCGTGCTACCTTTTTTAGTTATGTTACGTTAGTTGGCAAAATATATTTAAATACAGCTTGAATTTGAATAATACTGCTTCGTTTGCTTTTTATCGATTGGAAATTGACGACGAGCTGCAATTGGATGTCACTATCCAGTAATATATCTGTCAATCACTCCTTCAGCCAACACACCAACGACTTATCGAGTCAGAGGAATGCCCCAAGTACAGGAGCATCTTAGATTCTGTCTGGCTTACAGGAGCATCCTGGGTGCGCATCCGGGATGCAGTACATAGTTTAGCTTAATCAAATATGGATGTGCGCGTCCAAGATGCTCGTGCAAGTGGGGATTACGTTGTCTCGAGCTAGACTAGTTATGTTATACATTATTTTCAGGGGCGTAGCTACAACATTTTAGGGACAGGGTTAAAGCAATTAAAAAGGCACATTTCAAATTAAAAATCGCACCATTTGAATAACTATTCAATTTAATCAATAAAAGGATCATATTTATAGAATTATATTCGAAAGTATAATGTATACATATTTTTTACAATGAATACTAAATTACTATGGACATTATTGTATAATATAGTTACATATTATTATAATTCAGTGACATATCGCAAATATAAAGTTAAACTTTATACAAAACAGTATCTACTTTGGAAGATGTACTTACATGTAGTAATACTCAAAATAACACTCATACCCACATATATTATCAGGGTTAAAAAACACTGTGCATATAGTCAAAACATCAAAAAGCAAGTGTGGAATAAGAAATGTTAATATTCCTAATCTGAATGACCTTTCATTTTGCAACAAATAAATTCTTGTATCACTTTTTCTTTTTAATCTTGTCTGTTTTAGATTTGTAAAATATGAAGTGGCATCCCATGATTTAGTCTTTTTTGCAGGCATTGAAAGAATGAGAGAAATCAGCCTTCTCCATACAATTGCTTATGGCTAGTAGATAGTAGCTTTATGAATTTTAGAATGTCATCGAAGTCTGGTGTTGTCTCGGTTCTGATATTTCTAATGACTGAGGCTGTATTTCGAGCAAAGGTAGATTGAAATTCTTTTTGTCTTCAAATTTCTCAAATAACTTATATTATTGGTTGTACAGAATGCAGATGACTGAGCTAACAGTATCATTTACTTTATTAAAATGATTGACTTGATGTATATTCTTTAAATAACACATTTTTTAAGTAAAGGGACACGCATCCTATATCCTGATTTTTGCATCAACTGAACGGTATATTGTATTATATTGTTAGTACAAAACTTAAATGCCACACTTACAATTGAAATGCTATTCTTTGTGTCTGCTTTTATTACGAGTCAACAACATATACCTTTACTAGTCTTACTGGTTTTATAAAATACATATTTTTTGACATATCTGAAAAATAAACAGTTAATATGTATAACTTAACATGTTTAACCTTAAAAGTGATCCAAAATATCAGTTTTTGCCACTTAAGAACTATTTTTGTGGCTTCTGTATCCAGCTTCAACTTTATTTCAACATTTAATGAGATTGTACCAACAATTGAGTTTATTCATATTACACAAATAAAGCCTACTTATTTTCACGCACTTAATGTGATGAAATGCATTCTAGAAAAACATCCCAATTTTTGAATTCATTTTCATTACTTGAAAGGCATACAATTCATTCCTTATAATGAATACCCAATTTTAAAGCATTCAAAAGTTGGAAATCATCCTTTAAAATGTGTCTAAAATATATCCATTTAAAGTTGTACATTGTGCCATGCATACGATGCAAATAAATTCATAAAATATACAATTATTTTGTACGCTTCCTCACCTTATCACTGAGGGATTCTTGCTTTTCTCGATAGGGTTGCTGCCTGATGTCCGAGCTACCTTTTCCCTTCGACACATTCGGAAACACTCCTCCCTGAATTCGGACATCCGCCAGAAATATACGAACCAATTGATGCTCTCCTGGAGTAGAAAGGGCAGCCAGGAAAGGTGACTCAAACTGTCCATCACGGTGGTTTGCATCCGATCGTTGGCGCTAGTTGTGTCTGTCTTCAACTCATTCGCTTCCTGGATGTTTTCCAAAAACACCAGTGTCGTGATGATAGCCTGGGGTACAGCGCAGACGATAAAGGTGGCCGATACGATGATAATTAGCATCGTGGACTTGAATTCCTTTGCCGAGGCAGCTCGAATATTCGTTGCCTGGTGTGTCAGCATTGCGTGAAGGTGTCGAACGTGCCACAGCTTTCCAACCAGAGCCACACTCGTTGCGACAACAATCACCGTCGAGATGAGACTGCAATTGGCAAAGAGGATTTCATAGGCGAGCCAGAAGGTGTGACTATCATCCAGAGTGCATTCCTTGAGCTGGTGCTCGATCACCTCGTCGGCAATAAAGCCCAGCGGGAAGATAATTATAAAGGAGACGAGCAGCGTCAGTCCCGAGAGCTTCCAGGCGCGTTTCGTGGTCCAGGTGCGCATTCTGAGGGGCCAGAAAAGTGCCCCGCATCTGTCCAGGCAAGCCAGAGCAAAGATGGCACAAGCCAGACTTGAGGTGAAGGCACTACCCGTGAAGACAAGCTTGCAGGAGACTCGGTTATAGTGGAGAGGATTGACGGACACGGTGCCTTGGGACACATGCGTTAGGCCTTCTCCAGGAATATACCAGAAGACACCTACAACCATCAGGTTGAGAGTATCCGCCATCGCCAAACACGCCAGATAAACTGTTTGACGTGTTTTCTTCATCCTCTTCTTCTTCTTCTTGTTTGTTTGATCCGATCCTCCGCCGAGAAAGACATAGATAATGTGGATATTTGAGAAGATGCCAAAAATCAGAATAATTGGCAGAATATAACCCGATATGAAGCCTATAATGTGGGCAAACTGACAGTAACGGTCAATGGATGGGTCACTGCGGTTAGCTTGCTGACAGTACTCGAAGGCTCCACTGGCGACAAAGCTTGTCACATTCCACGTCGAGGTGTTCATCTTAGCCATGCTGCTCAAATCTGCGGATTCCAATAAAGTCATGTTTCTACTAGGTGCTATTTCATTTTCCGGTATGCTATTCATACTGAATGTCGGTAGTTGCAAAGTGTGGTCATGATTAGAGCATATACAGTTGAGCTATATAAATATACTTCCATGGAAAGTCATTTTGTTTTGTATTGACGACGGAAGCCATCGATATGAACGAAACACAACGCCCAAAATAAGTACATAGGCGAAACTAAAACTCCAGTTGCCATCGTACGACTTGTGATCAATACCGGCTATGAAATCTGCGTCGTGATACATTTACGCCAAACATGTGCAAGAGGAAATGAACTTTGGTTGAGTTTGTGTATATTCATCACAGCATGGAGCAAGGCAAGAGTCTTTATTCATAGTTTCAGTATGCTTAAGATCAAACAATAGAGAACTATTATGTTGCACTTCCGTTTTGTGATTAATGATAACAATTCCCAAACATTTCATTAAATAATACATATGTGTGTATGTGAGATGCAGCGTAAACAATTGTGAATGAAAGTTCAGTTATTGAATGCTTAACTGTCTATATCTATACTTGTGTGTGTGTTTTAAGTGGTATATATTTAAGTGATACAAGATTAATGACTCTATTCACAACATTGAGTGCAAAGAAAACGTAAAATTTGCTATATTAAACATGATATTGTCAAATTGATATATACAGCTTTTACAGAATAACATATGATTTGATGTGTGAATATTTAAAGCCAAAATGTTTATTATGTAAAGAGAGAATAAAGCAATAATAACAATAAATTCACAGAACTGTTGTCAATGTAATATACACAAATGTTATAATATACTTCTACTTTTATGTTTCACATATAAAGTCATCTAGGAAGATATAGTGGGGCTACAAATACGTCAAGATTCGCCTCTTGTCTGACCGCGCAGTGCATTTTCATTAATAACTATTTTTATACATTCTACATAAAATTGTCGTACTCTAAAAGTGGTACTAAATATCATGTTATTACAATCAATTTAAATGAAAATGTAAACCAGTAATTGTATTAATATACTGATAATATACATATTTATAATATTTATCAATGACTTTTATAAATTGACCTGCATACTACAAAATAGATAGCTTATTGAAAACGTAGAAACATGTAATTTAAAATATATGAGTATACAGTATAATATTGTATTAGGGTAGTAAACTGTGGTATTTACAGAATAAAAACATAATAATAATATCATAATACATCTAATAGACAAGTAAGCTATACAACCTTCTCGTAAAATAATAATATTCTGGATTACATTAACAACGGAACACTAATAGTATGAACCACATCAATATGCTTAACCACACATGTATATATCTTAATACAATTACCCGTCACTTGTCACCTGGTACCTGTAACCTATCCTATAAATTGTACTTGACTTAGAATTTTGAAAATTGCTGTTCTAGCTAGCTATACATGAGTTATGCTAACAGTATGTATGCAATGGGGCAATGCACTGTTGGTAGATAGCTACATTCCCCAGGTATATTTGTGCTAGCGAGTCAGCTATTTTATTGAGTAGTTAAGCTTCCTCACTCTATTCGTAGAATAAGTATGACTTACAATTTAACAGTTGATTCAGTAATCTTTACATGTTACGAGGGAATGAATTGAGATAGAGTAAGCTGTGTTTATAAAGCTAAGTAAGCTTTAGAATAAAATTAGATTCATTAGAAGTAAAATTATTCCAGATGCCTAGATTAATACTCGATTTAAGAGTACAAATTTCAAGATGTTATCAGTAAATGCTGACAATTCAGTGACAGATGTTTCAAATCAACTCAACGTTTGCCGATGTAGGGTCCAGCACTTGATGAATAAGCTTTACAAAGAAATGCTGTCGATGATCGTCAGAGATCAGGGGCTAGTTTCTCAAAAGCCAGTTAACTTAATTGGCCAGTTAAAGTAAAACTGTAATATAAACTATTTAACGTGGCAGTCAGCAAACTGGCCAGTTAGAGTAAAACTTTCAAGTAAAACCATTTGACGTAGCAGTCAGCTATCTCACCAGTTAAAGTAAAATTATTATCAGTTAAACTATTTAAATTAAAGGAATTGTACTAAATAAAAGTATCCCATATTCAATTATATTTAAACAATATGCAACTTCTACTAATAAAATCAATATCTAAAAGCTGACAAACTGACAGATTGAGAATTTCCAACAGCAGAATTGTAACAACCTATTTGCTGCATTACGCGGATTGTTTAGTTCAACTAGTCATTACATAACTATATTGTATGCACTATATTATTGAAGGAAATAAATAAAAAGTACCAATTGGACTAATAAAGATAAATGCAGTCAAGTTGAACTTTATCAGAATCCTCTTTCTCACAAATAAATGGAAGTGTTAAGAGTCAGGCTGGACAAACAACTTCAAAATAAAAGCAAACAGCTTGGAATCAATTTAATGCTGATTTCTTATCGCCAAATCCCGATACATCTTGCAGGTAATTGGACATTAAAACGAAAATCGAGAATGTGAAAGTATGTGTTTTGCATTTAATTAAATTAGTATTTTAAAACAGCATAATCTGGGCTTTCGATTTACCATAATTTACTGAACAATCTTATTATTAAATCACTGATCAGCCTCAACAGCTTTAAACTAGCCAAGAAGTTTAAATTAATGTAATTACATGTTAAATCTTACATAATATAGACATATTATATCAATTTTGTATCAATTTTGTTCCAAATTTGCATAGTTAGTTTAGCCATTATATCACCAAATTGAGTCTGTCAGATTGACGTCGATTCCATACCAGTCACAATTGATTTTAC
>JAYRBW010139201.1:0-15253 GCA_036023295.1 Invenusta paracnida
GTGCTTTAATATTTGCACCTTAAAGCGCACCCTAGTAGGGTGCGTTTTTAAAAAGCACCCTATTGGGGTGTTTTACCCTAAAAACACCCTAAAACGCACCCTTTTTTTTGTCAGAGTAAGAGACTACTTTATTTTTATAATAGTATGATAAAATATATTAAATAATGGTTGGTCAATTTAGCTTACAAAAACAATAGGAATACATTTAGCAATAACAGTTTTTACAAACACGATTGAATTTATTAGCTGACTAAAACATTTTAGAAAAATGCAACTTACCAGTGACAGCGCCATAGATCTCCATCCAACATATTACGTACCTAGGCGAGTCAAGATTATCGATCCGTAGGTAGGGGCCGTAAACTGGCTCAAAGACCAACGCAGCGTGATGTCCCATTTCAACCAAATCTCCCACAAACACGGTCATCAGCTGGGCCTTCACTGGGCCGACACGTAGCGCCAGAGGGGTTGTGGAGCGCCTCACAAGGTCTGTGGTGCGGATGACCACCTTATTGATGAGCGGATTGTCCCCTTTGAGTAGGACTTCGGTGTAGCCACAGAAGTCCTCATCAGACGGAGCCTCACAGTAATGTTTGTATCGTTCTTTCACAAAGACCTTGGTGGCCAACTTTTTGATCATGTAGGTGAGTGTATTGATGGGGAGTAGTGTGGCTGTCCAATACAGTTGTGATAGCATAACACACATACATATTGAAATTATAATATTACATAGAGCGAATTACTAAATGTATGAGCTTACATATTTCGAGTGAATTGAATTTCATTTTTTAGTAGGCCATGGTGATATATACAATTGCATTAGAAATTTGCATATACATAAAAAATAACGCCCCAAAAACAGCAATCAAATGATGTATAATATATTTAGTATAACAGCATTTATAAGGCATGATAAAGATAGCCAATTTTACTAGAGAACAAAAAAATTCGATACCTGTCTAATAGCAACTATAAAGCACTATCTATATATGGCACAATAACTTCAATTTGACATTAAGTAGAAAGACCTCAATGATCTTCTAACTCCTACAAGTATTTTGATACTCGTAATTTATTAGTTATACAATATTATTGCATAATAAAAAATAAAAATAAACTTTATAATTTAATAATCTTAATGTAACTTTATCATCCAAAACGAAAATCATCATTATATACATATTATACACATTATTAATATACACTTCAGTAAATTGAATTTAAACAATTGAGCTCTGCGGCTCAATTAAATGTTATGCTTAACTCATTTCTTTAATGTGTATCTACTTTAAGTATGTTTTGACTGCTCACTATCTGCATGCATGACATTATGTGTATGGATTGACGATATCTGACCAAATGTCTGAATTCTGATCAAGTTTGTGTTAGCTATTCTGAGGCTTTTAAATTTGAGTAATGTTATGTCTTGGAGTGTGAGAGAATAATGTTATGATTTATTTATTATTAGCTCTTATGGACTGCAGTGGAGAATGTATGGATGATCCCTAATTGACATCCACACCGGACTTTCTTTGTGCATCTATATCCAAAGAGGGGGGGGGGGTCAGGGGGACGATAGAATTATGCTAAATCTGTTATCAATTCGAATCACTCGTTGCTCATTGACCGAATCAGAAAGCCTTTATTTTTTATACTAAATTAGTGCATTTACAAAAGGTATAAGTATTGGTAGAATTGGAGAATTTAAATAAGATTGATGCAAGATGCGATGTTATATGTAAGACGATGATTGAATCGCAGTAGATAGTACCTATCATAGTAGCTTTAAGTGTAATATCCTCTTTTGGAAAACTATATCCCAATTACAAAATGCAAATAATTTAAGGACAGCAAACACTAATACTTGTACTATGTTAACTGTCACTCAATTAAAGCTATATAAACATAGTCGTATGTATTGAGAGGTAATTTTATTTTTATATAAGACGTGAATTGGACGTAAGGTTGACGTATTTGAGACCAACTTACACATTGGATGACCGAGAATGTTGACGTAGCAAATCTCGAGTACGCTGTATTCTCTGCCTGCCTGAATCTGCAAATGTGTTCCAACGGAATCCACCTGAAACTTCTTCAAACCCTTAGTTACTGTCGATGTAGCTGAAAAGATCCGTGACATAAGCCGACGCTTCGTATGCATGAAGACAAAAACCCCTATCCCCTCGGCCGAATTCCGAGTACCCACCTCCACAGCCTCGAAATAGATTATGAAGGGGTAGATTACTCGCCAGAAGCTCTGACGGTCTGAGGCCATCGTCTTAACACAGGAATCGGGATTACTGACCCCTCCTGGTTTTGCGTTCGTGTGTACCTTGGTGTAGATGTGCGTGTTGGATCCGATCGAGCTCTGATACACTCGCTCTGGACTCAGAGGCAGCGGTATTGTGGGTATTCCTATTTGAAAGTTTTGAAAGAGGAATATGCTTTTAAAAACATAAAACGGAATGATTAGATACGGTCTAGGCTGATGTTGATGTTGAATCAATTTCGATTGAGTATAGGATACTAAGAATATATTATAGTTAGTATATCTTATGTAGCAATTTTTTCTTTATTATTATATTGTTATATATTTTAAAGTAAAGGAAATTAGTACACATTACATATATTTCTTCTAGAACTATCATATACCAGAATCATTTTTTATTGAACATACCCTCATGTCGTCTTCCCATAAAGACACAGTAGCAAATATAAAAGAAGAGATGATATAACTGAAAATCAGCCGCCTCATTTAGGTTGTATTTAGAATACAATAAATACCAACAGTTTGTTAAAATAAAATTGTTCATTTATTGTGGGGCTATTATGGACAGTGAATTAATCAAATTAATTAAATAGTGGAAGCTGAATAACAAAAAATACTATTCATAACACATGCATACTAGGTGTGTAGATTAACCAATTACTAAACACATTTTAAATATAAATGCAATTTATAGAAGGGGTTGAAGTTATCTAAAAACTGTCCAGAATAGCCCCACTTTACGGTATATAGACTTGAGTAATTAGGGGAGTCATATAACACCTGATTAGAGGTTAAGTGCTAGGTTGTTTGAAAAGCAATTAGCTCAAAATCCTTTAACAGTTTTAAAAAACTTAAAACCCTCATTTTAAAAATATTTTCTTAAATCCTCGTATTACTAGCATGTCTTTGATGGATTTCTAACAGAGTAAATTTTAAAATGAATTAACAAAATTTAAACGTATATCGAATTATGCAACAATGCATATTCGTTAGATATTACATAGACAGGTATTGGAAGAAGTAGTTTTCATTAATAACAATAGCGTAGAGTATTGCGTACACACAGATATACATTAGAAAAACACGTATATTTCACATTTATAGATTCTGTATAATTTCTGTAAACGCAGTTCGATACAAAGTTATTAACTCCGTAAGTAATATCAGTTTAAATATTACGCCAAAGCATAGAGCTTATATAAAATAATTCGTCTAAAATTTAACGGCATAAATTTGTCATTGATATATTTAGTTTTGCTGGGTTCATTATAAATAATTTCAATCAATAGGTTATTTAATAACACGTTTATTCAAACTACTTTATTCAAATTAATACTCCAGGTACACATAGCTTAATGTTCCTAAAATACATAAGATTATAATATAATATAGACTATATACAAATAGAGTAATATACATATATAGATAAAAGCTGTTTGTTATGTGAATAATATTATAACCTAGAAACAGGCAAGCAACTTGTCGTTTATAAAAATATTATAAAAACTATTTTTTGTTTTTTAACTAATATAAAAATGGCATTTGCATTTAAAACTTACAATAATTCTCAAAAAGCACCCAAATCACAGATGAAACAAACGCTCACTTATGTCGTAGCCATGAAGTTCAATATAGCAAAAATTCTCCTCTCGCCGATAAAAGCGAATAGAAAACTTGTCAGTGAGCGAATTATTCGCACGAAGGAAAACTACGCGATCTGAGGACCTTGGTGCGAGAAGAGAATAGGTGTTTTTGAGGTGCATTCCAATCAAGGTCCACTCGAGAAACCGTTTGTCCTTCATACTAGCAGTGGTCACCAACTTGCGGAAAATCACGTAAGTTGAGACAAGGTAGATTTTATTGCTCTGAAATTCAATCTGCAATTCAACGTACATATTGAAGCAGCTGTTGAAGAGGTCATTTCCATCTTCGTAGTTTTCGTGTGATTTAGAATTTTTAACCACGAGCCTATTTAATAATTCCTCTAAAATAGTTCAAAACAATTATTTATTATTATTATTATTCATTAATTAGTATCATAGACTTTAAATAGAACCACTAGACGGCGGACGCCACATCAGTGTAAGCTAAGAATGCGTTACCAGGGAATTCCAAAAAAATCAGCAAATAAAAATGTCTGGTGGCAAAACTATGGCGCTTTACATTGTCAATAAGAGCAAACATTATCATAAACGTTTATTATTTTTACATTTTTATGTTCGTTTAACCTTTTATTAATAAAACACAACAATACTCAATAATACGATAGAGTTAGACATCTTTAAACCCTAGAAGATGAAGTTTCCTCCCTCAATGCGGTAAACAAACACATAGAAACATACATACCTACCGGTAGATTACTAAATAGCATGAAATGAAAGCATTTATAATTTGAAGAAAGAACTAAAGCCGTTATTTTATTTTTGATATTAAGCTTTTTTGTTATTGATTGAAACAATTTCGATGAATTTATACTTAAGAAAAGCTATAGCTTTAGAAAAAAATAGCTACAGCGTTAGAAAAGGTTTGTTATGTTTATTAAATCAACAGTCATATGTGTCATATCATATAACGCCAACCACTTTAATGACACAATTTATAAAGTAAACTCTGTTAAACATATTTGTATCCCGGTACCAAAATGTAAGAGAATTTTCACACCTATTTCTATGTACCCCAGCGCTTTCTGCCACCCAGACAAAATGAATTCCGAAAGCGAAACTACAGGGAATTCCCGAATGTGATACGTCTAGTTAATTCATTTAAAGTCTATGATTGGTATCTACTCTGATGCATTCAAAGTTTACTCAGATATCACATTAAATGAATTATTTAATCTGTACTTTGTTCAATCAAAAATTACCACATAAATACACAGTGCCACATCATATATATATGGCTGACTAGGCTGAAGCCTATAGGGGCCAACCAAAAGCAAAATAAATATTTTACATGAAAAGGGGAATAGGGTGGCTCGAAGAACCTCGAAGTCTAGTGGCCCTGTTACAGCTTAATACGGCACTGTAAATGCAGATCACACAATTTAAACTAAGGTCAAGAAATACATCTTTGGTATATATACACAGTAAAAAGAATAATTCGAATATATAATCAATTTATTATTAAGATATAATAAATTAACTAATCATAAATATAAGTATGTTTTAAAAATTAAGAACTAAACTAATCTGTAACACACAATGTCTACATTACCTGGTTCTCTGTTTAAATCTATAAAACAAGATAAACAGAAGATCACATTTAGATAAAAAAATGTACGCAAAAAATGTTCATATATTGTATACATAATATTCGAATCGTATATTCCAACTTACAAATATATAAGAAATGCAGAACGTATAAAATATGTATTTATAAGTGTGTAATACATATTCTAAATTAATTTTTTTTACCAGTGAAAATTAGATAGAAAATAAAATATATATACCAGATCAGAAATAATAACAGTCAATTCGCCGTGAAAATAAATATTAAAAAACCAACAATGTTAATAAAGATAATTTATTAAAGCTTTTAAAATAACTACTAAAGATAGTTATTTTTCTTTTAATGGTTGTTTTTAAAAATCAATTTTCGGTTTCGCTATGGGTAATCCCTTATCCCCTGTCCAAGCCAATCTTTTTCTGAAACACGTTGAAAGCGAACTTATTCCGGCTTTCTCTGGAGTTTCCCCTTCCTTTTGGCTCAGATACGTTGATGACGGTCTCCCTTTAGTCCCCTATACCTTTTGTGTTCATTTTGTTCTCTATTTTCTAAATTCTCACTATTGTTGTCCAACGAGTGTGAAAATAACAACTCTATTCCGTTCCTTATAGATGTTCTTATTACTTGCTCTAATAGCAATTTAAATGTCAGAGTTTACCGCAAACCCACTCATTCGAATTCTTTTCATACATTTCTTTTCTTTTCATTCTCTTAACATTAAAATTAGTGTAGCTCAAGGCCTTTATCATAGATCTTTTCGGGTTTGCAACAGTAATAGCCTTAATGATGAAATTAATCACAACATTTTCTAACCAAAATCTAGCTTGTTCTAAAATTGTCATCAATAAAGCCCTTTCTCGAGCCAACACCTATTTTTATAATCCAAAACAGATTTATATTTTTGAAATGATAAATCAAATATGTGTTTATTATGTTCCCCATTTAAATTCTTCCACTAATAGTCTTTTCAATTCCTTTAAATCTGATATCGTTTTAAATATCCCAATAACTTAAAATCAAATGTTGTCTTAAATTTTTCTACTTAAAATTCTTCTCATATGGGTGTTTATCGCATTCTGCAAAGACTGCAATCAATCTTATTATGGCGAAACAGGCAGGAATGTTAGAACTCGTATTAAAGAATATAAATCCGGTTTTATTAAATGTAATTCAAATAATACTATGTTTGTCTCTGATAATACAGGGCAGTCGATAGACTTTAAATCGGCCTCTTTAACTTACTGTAATAATAATCTGAAAATTAGACGTGTTATGTAGTCAGCTTATATCAAAATTAATGAAAATTTTGGTTTCTTTTTAATACAAATAAATCGACCGCTTCTAATCTTCTTAACTCTTTATAATTCATTTCCTCTATCTCCCTTCTCTATGTTTGTTCCTCTCTTCACCAAAATTCAGATTTATTTAGTGTTAATCAACTGACCACTTATTGTCTTACTCAATGTCCTCCTTTCCTCTTTTTTTCATCACTCTCACCCCCTTCATTTTGTCTGATTCACCCTTTGACACTGGGTCATTGTTACTTTTAATGTTTTTGCCCTCATATTATTGATTATCTAATTTACAATTGTACCCTTTCTCTTTACATAAATGTTAAGTGTGGATTTTTTCTTCTAGACATATAATTCCAACTTACATGTATATTTATGAAAGTAGAATTGCATAGTGTTAAAATTAGAGATTATCATTTAAAAGAATAACAGTCTAAATGAATTTATAGACATTTGTAATACATAAAAAGTGATATATAGTTCAAATATACTCAAAATTAAACATGTTATATGTTTATGTTTATCATATTATGTTGTAAATACTTTTGTACGTAGCTACTCTATGTACTTTTTTCAATAAAATGTTTTGATAATTAGAAGTAACATTTAATATAAAATAGCTATACTCCAGTTAGTAATGTGGCAGGGTAGACTGGAATGTATTGGAATATACATATTATGGACAATTAAAAATTACTCAAGAAGAACCCTGTATCCCCTCCCCTTTACTAATTCAATTCCACTGACCTGTGCTTGTACCAAATACCTCCACCTCACACAAAATCAAATCATCCTCCACTGTTCGCTTGATCCGCAGCGAATTCCCTTGCACATAAGGCAGCGAGATCTGCCAGGTGATTCGTCGACTCAGAATGTCCGTATGATAGATGGTCCGATAGTGCTTCCCGTGGCTGTTTGACACTTGAATCGCAAAGTTTCCCATCGCCTTCAACTGATTTCCATAGAGAGTTACCCGATGGAGGATGTGACTTGACCCAAAGTTCACCGACCACCATGCGAATTCGTGCGTCTCACTGAAATCCACGCTGCATCGACTGTTGTCGTTGTCATAGTCACCATCGATGGCCAATCGGGAGTTCTGTCCTTTATTGCTGCGTTGGCTGGTCAGCTTGTCTTTGCATAAGTTTACATCTAAAGAATGCAGGCTAATTAGTGCAATTAAAAAAACTCAACTGGTACATTGAACTAGCCCTTAAAAATATTAATTTCTTGTAAAGATAAATCAATATTGAGCACACATAATGACAGTGCCACTAGTTTGTAACATACAATGAATATGTTTTGATCATTTTGTGTAATTTTGATCAATTATTTAGATCAATCGAAATAATTCCTGCTAAAATAATACTACCTACATATTTGATTAATCTAAAAAAAGGTATCTGCATTTCAGTCATACATAATATGCCATTAAAAACTACATATATCTATCAAACGAACTAGTTTAAAAAATATGCTTTTTACAACAATTCAAGTCACCTATTATTAGTATTACAAATTTATAAAATTACATTTTTCTAACAAACTTACTCTAATGGTTATATTATTCAATTTAAACCTTATTTCGTAACTCTTTCTTTATTTTAATCATTTCCAGTTATTATCTTCAAACAAAGTAAATATGAAATAAGTAAAAATAAGTATTCAAACATGTATTATACATTTCAAATACATGTTTATACAGTTGACTAATATTTTTGAAAATTCGAGTTATGGATTTATTCGCCTAATAGTCCATACATAGCAAAACTTAAAGCGAAAACAGCTAAACACACACGCAGTACGCTTCCAATAACTCAATAAATAGATACTTTATTTTGTTAAATGTAAAGTTAACTATTCACATTAAATGTTCACCTAGCATGTTCACTGTTCACTCAGGAATTTAGTCATATTTAGTCTATAATTATTGTAGTTTATGATTAATGTATAGACTATGTCTCCTAAATGTAATAAAACTTTCATTGTAAACATAATTATGATCATTATAACACATGCATTTCTAATTTTTCTGTATAACATTTAATTACAAATACATACGAAAACTGTTCAATATGGTAAATAAAGATAAAAATGAATATAACAGTTCATCAGTTTGAACTTTAAAATATATAAATAAATAGACAAAGAAAACAATTAAATTAAATAAAGCATTCAAATTAAATTTATGTGTAAATATCGATATATGTACATACCCGATCTTCCGAAGAATGTACCTGAAATATATGCATATTAAAGTATTCCAATAATATTTTATCCATCGACATTTGTTGTTTTTAGTAAACTGCAAAATAAGAAAGCAGTGCACTAAACAACCCCTTTTATAAAAAATAAAGTTTTGATATCATATCTGGCAGAATATGACTAAATCAAACTCAATGAATTGTCCAATTGAATAAATTATATTTTTTTTGTAATTTATATAATCATATATTTAAATACATATTTTACTAAATCGTATAAAATAGAATTGATTGGAACCATCGGGCCCAAACAGCTCACCAGACAGAAAGAAAAGTGATAAATCAGAAAAAAGAAAATATAAAACAAGCCAAAAAAGAAACCAAAACCTAAAGTGAAGGAATAATGAAGGAATTCCACCAAGTTATACTTGCATTTATAATACAGGCCTAGGAAATGAGGTGTTAAGTCATGTCTGTAGTGATAAATATGTTAACTGAAGCCGTCATCCGGGACACAAGACCAAAACGGACTAAAAGAAGAAGTAGACTTAAGACCTATCCACACTAAACGCGGCGCGGGCGTCGCAGCGCTTAAAAAAGTTAAAAAGCATTAACTCTTTTGAGGCAATTCACATCAAAAGCAGCGTAACGCGGCGCGGCGCGTTCAAAATCCATGATGAAAATTACCAACTTTACGCGCGTCAAAAATCAATATTAACCATGGCTCACTGACTCAGTATATTGTCTTCCTTCTTTTCTGTTTATATGTAGATTTTCTGCAGAGAGTGTATCGATTTTTGCTGCACTGTGATGTGTTCGGTGTAGATTGCAAATTTGATGCGCCGCGCCGCGCTGCGCTGCGTTCAGTGTGCATAGGCTTTTAGAAGAGATACAGTTGAATGTTAATAAGGTGCGGGACTTAGGACCCTCAGCGAGCGAGCGGTGGGTTTAACCGGTTTGATAGCGCGCTACCGTCACACTTCCCTTCTTCTATTACTTCTGATCGGGATGGTAAAAACGCATATAGGCCTATCGCGAGTTTAGGAAAGTATTAAAATGTGATTTATAAATAAGGTTATCATTACATTTATACTAATCAGTGTTATATTTGGTATATAGTAAATAATGTTCACTCGAAATGGATGAACCAATGTGGCAAATAACACCAAATATATAAATTTATATACATATTATTTATAAAAAGATTGCGTGGACATAAGATGGATTGCCCATTTTTACAGATTCAACTATAACTAGCAACAGTAAATCTGTTAATATGAATGACTGGAATATTTGGGTGTTGGTGAATAACTGTCATGTTGGAGTGAGAAGTATTAATATTACAGGATGGGCAGAGTTTAGTTAGTATCTGTAGGCCAAGAGATAGAATGTTGTATATTAAAAGAATTAATAGAGATATTATAAAAAGGCTCAAAACAGTTGGAAGTATAATGGCAAGATTTACAGACAGAGGATATTTATGCATTCCAGAAAATATTGACTTAACAAATGGAATGTCAATATCAATCTTTTGTAAGCCACCAAGAGAAATTAAAGCTTCATGAACATATTGTTGCTAATGGTTGTTAAAAAGAGGAACTAAATTGGCCAAGTAGTTTTTAAGTTCTTTAAAAAACTCCATTCTTTTGAAAAAATTAACTTCATTAAATATAAAAAATTGCAAAAAATTATAAGCATTAGTATTGCCATTAAAAGTAACAAACTGAAATACCAAAATTATTTGGATTAAACTACCTAGATAACACGAGTTACCAAAATTAGTGAAACATATTGGTGTAATAATTGGACAAAAATTGATATTAGGTGAAGGTTCAAGACTTTTCTGAGAATAGTCATGATGGTAACAACCAGCATCAAAGTTAACACAAGAATTAATAAAAGTCTGATTAATTAAATTATATTTAACAACTAAAGAAGATTCTTATTGCAGAATAAATTAAGTTTTTAATTAATATTTTATTATCAAAACCACATTTAATTAATTTGTTGTAAAGAATAATAAATCTGAAACCGAAATCACTGAAAAAGGCACACATTTTATCGAATCTGATCAATACTATAAAAACAAGTATAGACTATATTACAATGAATATTACCATCTGGCAAGCGAAAAGAAACAACTTATTTCTAACTTACAGAATTTATAATTAAGTTAGTATGCCATGTTATAAAAATTGATATCATCGTAACAATTGCAAAATGTATAACAATATAATAACTTATAGTTATAGTTATAATTAAATGACTTAATGTTAAAATCTAGGAAAGTATAATAATATATTGATAAATGTTTTTCTTTTGAAAATTTAATTCTATGTTGTAAGTTATTTCAATTTATGTTTTCAATTTATATTTCTCTATTTAAAGAAATTAATTTTATTTAATAATTTAAGCAACCATATGTTAGAGTTTATTATAGTTAATAATATAGAGACATAATCATGAAGATTTGTTTAAATCATTATTCATTACGATTATCATCATACTTATTTTATTTTAAACAAATTAATTTAATTTTATATAATTATCATTAATGTCGTATTTTAATAATATAATACATTTTATTAATACGAAAAGCATTTTTATCCCAGTGAATAGTTCATTAATAAATATAAATCACATATATTAATAAGAGAGGTGATCTATTAAAATCGCCTAACACGTTAGATACATGTTTCAACGGATCTCTTCGTGTCAGTAATAAACAGGGGCGAATCCAGGATTTTCATAAGGGGGTTTCCAAAATCTAAAAAAGGGCAGCCGGCGGATTCGGGTTCTATAAATCGGGCAGCCCGAATTATTTTGAGGTTTTAATATTTACAATTCATATAAATAATGGGTGTTCAGATTATCCTATAATATATTATTTTGTTTGAGAGACTACTTTATAATATGAATCTTTACATAAAAAAATGTTGTAAGGTTGTAACTTGTAAATGTGTATAGCTACATATATTATGGCTCCGACCCACTTCGCATATAACCCCTTTAGCATGCACCCAATTTGCATAAACTCATTTATTGGTATAATACCGATCTCGCACAATGCTATAGGACACATTAGTACAAGTAAGTTAAAGTATGTAGGACACATACATAAGTGATTAAGTATGTAGTGCACATTATAGTAAGTTAGTATGTATGCAGTGCATATTATAGTCTAAGTATGTAGGACACACATTAGTAAAAGTATGTAGGACACAAATAAGTACAAATCAAATTAGAATATCAAGAAGTTACATTTTTCGTGGGTATTGTCTTGCGAATTTATTGATGGTATCTTCCATATTGTATTGAAAATGTCTGTGGATGTGCATTAAAGCTAATCCATTAAGACAATCTTGTCCCATCGTTGTTCTTGTATAACTTTTGAGTCTCTTCAATACACTAAAAGACCTTTCGGGTTCACATGACGTGACGGGAATAGGACAGAGGATCTGAAGTAATTTAAAAATATTCCAAGAGATTAACTTGTTGCATTGCTTTATAGCTTTTCAGCAGTTTTAGGAACATCAGTCTTTTCCGACCAATACATTATCCACATTAATAATTAATTCTGCTTCAATTTCAGTGGGTAAAGGTAAATCATCTTCAAAGAATTTGACAAGTTCCTGCATTTCATTTGGGAAAAGAATCACACCTGTACCATTCATTGTTGATGGGAGAATTTTCATGATAGAACAATGTCATGATTTGCACCAAAGCGGACGTTAATTTGTTGAATCATATGATCGAGGAAAGGTATAGTTAGAACCCTTTCATAATATTCTTCAGGAGATGCAGCAGGTACATTGTTTCTAAGTTTTTGTCTACCACAGCGCCTCGGAATTTGAGGTTCAGTTCCCGCAAGCTCAGAAAGATTCTCAGCGTCTTTAAACACCCTCTCATGAAAAGAATCGATATTGTCACAAGCAGACTGTATACATTTTTCGAAAGATTGATGTATTCAGTAGATTGGACCACATCAAGCGAAGTACTCTGTAGAAGAGTTGCCAGATTTTTGACAAATAACAAACACTCTTTAGAAACACAGAGTGAAATGATAAATGGGAAGCTTGATATACTATTCAAAATACTTGATGCATCTGACACTGTGTCTCTTTTGAAATTCTTGGAATCATTGGCCATTTGTTCTAATGTTAATATGAGGTGGCTCGTACAACTCAATAAATGTTTCAAAAGCTTCGTGTCGTTGAAACCATCTTGTTTTACACAATTCTTTGAGTTTAAACTTTTTATTGGAATCTGGAAGCTGCTGCTCTATTTTTTTTCTCGAGTCCACCTTGTCGCTTTGGTGAAAAATTAAAAAATCTGACAACTTTGTCTGTATTTTCCATTATGTTTTTAATCTCGGGTATAGAAGCTGAATTTACAATGCAAAGATTAAGTCTGTGAGAGCTACACCATACATGAAGAGCACAAGGAAATTCTCCCTGAATTCTAGATCCAACATCATTAGTCACACCTGCCATGTTACCAGCACCATCATAGCATTGTCCCCTAAAATTCTTCAAGTCAAGATTACATTTTCCATGACTAGCTTTGATCATTGTGGTCAGAGCTTCTCCAGAAATACCTTCCGAACACTAATACATATATCTACTAATAGACAATGTATTATCTTGTTATAACTGCATATTGTTGTAGTACTCCATAATTAACTTTTCGGCCATCATTTAATTTAATGTATGCATAAACAAATCTGTTGATAACTATACTATAGTGTGTTATCATAACATATTTTGTATAGGGGCATTTAACTAGCTTTGACCCCTTTGCCTATCAATTATTATGATTTAGATTACAATATTTTTACATTAAAATATCTCATAATTTTTGTTTGCTTTACAAGTGCCCCCAGTTACGGGCAAGGGAAAACAGGGGACTGGATCCGCCACTGTAATGTATGTATACCTATATCATTGACGGTTTTTATATTTAGAAATTTTGAAGAGTTCAGTTGTTAGTTGTATTACTTCAATTTTATAATCAAAACACAATTCTGATAATTGTGGTTTGCAATCAAGTTTTAAAAATTGTTTTAAATTTACGCCTTATCTGCGCTTTTACCCAAAAAAATTATTTTCCTTCAAATTTACAGCAGGCTGTGTTTTTAATTGGTCAGCAACAAATTTAATTTTTATTAAACAGCATCAATAGTTTCGGCACTTAGGAGCCAATTTTGTGGGTAATATCTGCGGATATATATAATACTATATAAGTAATTTACGATGAGGAGTATAAGTTACTCTTACACCTGAATACATAAGTAATGTAGGTAATTGGAGATTGTATTTCTGGAGATAATAAGTCTAAGCAGCTATATGCTTCCAGATATATACAGCAATTTCTCCCAAAAAGTGAAAACATGATTGATGATATGAAAGTAAACTTGTAAGATGAACATATACCAGGCAACATCTAAAATTTATGCATGTACAACCAGATGGACAGTTAGAGCTTCGTGTTTCCAGCGCATACTTCATAATTATGATTCAATGGTGGAGTTATTTGAGGAATCATTATAAGGTCAACGTCTTGATCTAATATGAGCGGGGTGAATATTAATTGACTAAAGTAGTAAGAAGGTGGAGTGCGAGAACAAAAACCCCCTCCGGCCAATCAAAATCGAGTAAGGCTTTAGTGGGAAAAATTATTATCAAAATGGGTTGTTTCTATAAAACAAAATGAATATTGACTAGTTCAACTTTTATCAACACACTATGGTACCCAATGAAGTTCATGTTTATAATGCAACATAGTTAACTGTATGTCTTAAGAAGTGTCTATCCCGCTTCGGGTTTCTCATATCAACCGAATCCTGTTCAGCACTACCATAGGTAAATTTTCGCGCTGTCATAGGTACACTGGTGGATATTTTTATTGGATGTCTGTCCAAAACCTCCTTGAATTGTCGCCAGCCAGGTGATGAGAGCCATAGAGTACACATAGAGAAACGGCTCTAAGGGCGTTGTTATGGATTTTGACTCCACAATAAATACAATCTATTTTTTTTATAGTTATTGGTTAACTACAACTATGATAAGTATTTATATATAACAAGTATCATTTTATAATTATTTAATATTAAAAAAAAATCAATATATTTCACGATAATTGAGAAATAAATTACTATTATTGTGATTTTGTTTACATTGATGGCCACCATTCATGTCTACCCTGGCAAATGTTTTAGCATTGAAAATGCCAGGAAGTGATAGATTTTTTCCGTTTATAGCTGT
>JAYRBW010139212.1:0-15253 GCA_036023295.1 Invenusta paracnida
GCAACCGCAATGATTGGAAAAGGACTATTCATGACATCACCAGAAATCGTCTTCGATTTGATGGCAACAAGTAACAATTATTGACATATTTAAGTTAATTTCGTTTTGAACCCCTTTGGCTGCCATAGATATCAGTGCTTTATATCATATACATTTAATCATTTGATAATCTATCTTTTATACTGTATTAGATCTATATTTAGAATTTTTTGCCTTGCACAAGTGTAGATGACTGATCATTTGCTTAAAAATTTACTATTGGATAAAGTCAGATTTCTTGTATATAGTAGAGATGAATGAAAAGGCTACTTATATATATGCCTATAATTATGTATCTATATGCTGGGATTATACACCCATATGTAGTCTACTTACTACAGGCTAGAACATGATTATAACTTGATGTATCAAATTTACAACAAACATAGGCAAACATATTTATAATTCCATATTACTCAAAATGCCTAAATTATCAGTTTGTCAAAAACTACTTGCCTAATTGGATGGGTAGAAAAGATTGTTTAACAATTCAAGCCAAAATATACCTTTTTTAGTACAGTACATACATACTAAATTCCCACATCTTTTTCATTGATGATTTGTGCACATTAAATGCATTAATTTTATTTATTTGAGTGTAAATACAGTTATTTTTATTGCATTGCTACAAAAAATGTCATTTCTGACTTAATTTTGGACACGATTATAGTAATTTTGAAGTGCTGTACATTGTATGTATCAGGGTTCCCCAGCAATCAGGAAAAAATCATAGAATTTTTAAAAGTTGGAGAAAGCAGGGAAAATAAAACTAAAAGTTATGATTGGTGAATTTTATAAAATTTTCTGGAAAATTAAGGAAATATTGATAATTGGCTTTATTTTTCCTTTTTTTAATCTATTTTATATGGTCAATCAGTATATCATCATTACATGTAATTGACCAATCAAATGAATGTTTGGATCCAGTGTTTCTATTGGTAACAGTATTCTTGCCAGATAAGAATAGTGTTACTATTGGAAACACTGGATCCAAACATTCATTTGATTGGTCAATTACATGTGATGATGATATACTGATTGACCATATATCTAAACAAAGTTTAAAAAATTGCTCACTTCACTTGCTTAAACAAACTTTTTAGAATTTATTCTTCCAAACATCAGAAGTTGGCTAAGGAGGTGGAGGAGCAGAGAGCAAAGAAAATGAAGCTGAAATCAGAAATATCTTTATTGTTAGAAGCTTCTGCCAAATACTGTTATATGAAGGATAAAAAACTGAAAAGTTCATGGAAATTTGCTTGAAGACCTTGTTGTGATAAGCCATCAATTAAGGAGATGGAGATCTTGGGCATTGACATTTCATTAAAAGAAAAGAAAATTCTTTTTTTACTCCTTTGGGAAACCTAATATGTATTATAGCACTTATTTATTAGGTATTATTGGTAACATATCTGCCATGTGGATGCTGGCATGGACACCATCAAGATGTAAAAACAGCAGTATAAATAGTGAGTTTTTTTATTGTTGTAAATTTTACTGCATAATCGGGGAATTTGCTGAAAAAAGTGAGGGAACACAGATGTATGTTATCTGGTGTTATTTATTTCAAATATATTTTTAACTGATAGAACTAAGTTGTGATGGGTAATATTTATTTAATTTATAACTATATATTAAAATAAATTTCTTTATGGGTTACTTTCAGAATCATTTTACAGTTTTTAGGACATAATATAAATTAGGCTTTAAGTAAACACAATATTATAATTGGTACATCATACAGTATTGAAATTTTACATTACAAGGATGATCCTTGACTTAAGATTGAGGAATATTTTAACTAAATTAAATAAAAATGTATCTAGTAACATTTTCTTTTGATTTTTCTAATGATTAACAGATTTTGTTTTTCTCAATACTCTTTATTGAGACACATTGTTTAGTTGAAAATATAATTTGCTTAAGTGATTTCTAAGGTATAAATTAAACTGTTATATGTGCCACTCTTTTTTAAAATTGTGATTTAGAAGTTTGTTTATGGCTTTTTTTATAGAATTTTATAATTGAAACTACCAAAACATAATGATATGTTGTGATCATTTTAAAATAAATTTATCATTATTTTGCAGTTTATAAAACGATCCTCCTAAATATGGGATTAGGTACTTAGATTTATTTAGAAAATATACATCATTCTAGAACACTTAACATACAAGTCTTTGTTACCAGAATTTCGCCAGTTATTTCTTCATTAAAGAACTGGTATATAGTCAGATGGAAAATATCATATTATTAGCTACTGATATTTTATAACTTTACTTGATTACATTTAGAGGCTGCCAAAATTGTGGTCAATAGACGGTACCCATCATACGGCTTCTGCTAAGTTCGTTAGGATGAGCAAAATGTTCTGTCCCATGTCGTCTTTTGCTATGGCTACTGCTCTCTATGGCCAATGAATGCTAGCGTGAACCTCTGAATAAATACTATTAGTAGAATGACATGTTGATCACACAGATATGTTGTAAGGGGCATTTATAAAAATAGTGGGGACTTGTATCGCATTATCATTATTATAATAGGTAATGACGAAAATGCTGCAAGCATTGAAAAATAGAACAATATCTATTTACTGACGTAAAAGAATCACTTCCTTTATATTTAAAAGATCTAATTATCACTTTCTTAAAATATTAACAACATATAATATTTCTCTACAGGTGTATTACGTTTATTTATAATTTACACACACTAACCTTCAGATTAAATCATTAATACATTAAAAATGTGTGTACATCTTGCTTGTCTTGCAGCCTTGTTGAAGAACGTTGGAACGTACCCCCCAGAATACAACCCTCGTGTCCATGGCCCCTACTTTCCCGGCCGCAACTACGGCAAGGCGGACACCCACTTAAGCGAGGTTAAGCTCGGTGAGCTGCCCGGCTGGTTGAAGCGCCGATCGTTGAACCCTGTGAACTGGGGACAAGCTGTTGGGCGCTGGTTCTGGCGCTATCAGACTACCTGGACCAAGGCCAAGTTCTCAACCGCTGCCCCCCTTCTTCAGCTTGCCACCGTTGTTGCTGGATTCTACTACATCGGCAAGTACAATGAGCACCAGGCACAACGCCACTCCAAGTACCACTAGACGTAGGGGCTACGCACTGGACAACTGGAATCCTTTCTTTAACTCTTTTCGACCGTCAATTGCTTTTTGTTTGTTGTTCTTTTCACCATTTTCGGAGAATCCAAACACTCTGCCTCATGTAATAATATTAATAATAATGTGTAGTGGATAGTTTTAATCTTGTAGAGAATAATATATTTACTATTACATACATACATACATAAACATAGATTTATAAGTCGGGGAGTTGCAGTTCAGTTGTAGGATGTGTTTCTTTCAATTTAGTACATAACATATTTTATCTGTTATAATTAAATATACATTTTCAAGTTTGCTATATTATGTGTTTTAATTTTTGGCTTTGCCTCTTTTACTACAATGTGTTTTTCGTTATTACATTCACCAAATTTAATAATGTTTATATGAAGAAAAACACCATGAAATCGAATTAAATGTAAGTTATATATTTACCGATTATGTGTGTGAAAACTGAATTTATTAAAGCTATAATTATAAGATATATTGTCGAAATAGCTAAAAAAATATTAATGTGACAGAATAAAAGTTTAGTTTCTATTATCTATAGCTAAAGCTAAGAGTTATAATTACACATTTGTTTTTATTGTGTAATTATACCTTTTGCAGTTGCTTATCCCTGCATACTTATTTAAAAGTTCTATTTCTAATGTGAACTGGAATACCTATAATATAAGTTAGGTTTAAGTGTAAAAAACGGAACATTTTTATATTATGGGTGACCTTCGATTTATGTTAGTAAAAGTCTAATATGCATGAATTGGAATATAGTGGTAATTAACTTATGCATAATATTTATAATTATTTCAATGCTGAGAATCTAGAACGAGCGACAAAAACCCTCACTCTGATAAAAGCTTTCAAAACCAGCAAATGTTTTGACGGCAATTGAAGTTAGTCCGCCATTATATATTAAATGATGTGTTCCGCCTTTAAATAGGAACATTAAAAGAACCCACTCATTTTTAGAGTGAAGGTTCTTGAAATTTCAAATTGTCGCTCGCTCTAAATTATTTGATTCTGTATGTTGCAGAGCATTATTTTGATTTATATAGCATTGATAGATATATTATACTAGAATGTCTTATCGATGTGTTGAAAGAGTCAACATGTAATTAAAATGTGCGCATAAACCGAATCAATAATGGCATTGTAATTATATGAGTGCATCTCTGGGAAAAGAGAGTATATAAATTTTTCTATTTTACAATGACTTGGCAGACAGGTTTTTAAAACAGGGGGGCAACTAAGTAAAGGGTAATTTATAAGATCAAAATAGAAAATCGATATCTATTAGGTAACCAAAAACATGAATTATTATTTATAAAGGGATTTATACCTACAATAAATGATATTGCATGTTTAACCAATATATTATATTTATTGTACAATTTGCTCCGCACTTTATATTATTTAAAAATGTATTTTGAAATACATTTCAAATTATATAAAATGCAGAGCAAATTGTAATAAATATTAAAATTTAACTTCCTTTGGAAAATTATATATTCTAAATAAATTACAATAATTTATAAAATAGCATTGTCTATATTTTCTATTTCACGAAATGGGAAACTTAATTATTATTATTATAGCTATATTAATATAACTAGGACATGTAGGTTTTGCTAAACTGAAAATGTGTAAGAGAACCGATTAAGATGCCCTATATTTAAATTATATATAAATGAAGAATTTGCCAGTTTCCCCACACTGTACTGATCAATAATATATGTATATATTGCTACCTAAGAAATATTGATTTAGATCATTATTTTTTATTAATAAAGTAACTTTAATAGTGTAAAAATAGTAAAACGTATTTTCTACTATATCCACAAAAATGGCAAAATCATTATGATATTTTCTTAGCTTGCATTCATTGTAGGTTTTCCTATTTGATAAAGTTTTAATGAAAACCTACAATACCTTGAAAATGCTTTTGAAACATTTTCAATTGCATTTATATTAATAAAAGAAAGGTAAACCTGAGCTGCGAGAAAATTTTGTATTTCACCCAAATTTTAGCTGTAATTTCGGGGGTGTCTCTGAATGACTGTAGAGAAAAGAACGTATTTTATACATTTATATTAATGAAATTCAATATATTTTTTAATTAAAACTTTTATTAGCTATTGGTTATTTAGTTACTCAATCTCTATGGATATTGGAATTCTGTGTAGTTTACTGCATTTAAACCTGAATAAATCTGTACGTCGAAATCCTTTAGTTAAATAGAACTTTTATTTTCAAATATGCCTCTCTTATAAATCCGTCACTCAGGAAGGCTTAATTTTGCTGCAAAAGTTAAATGTTTAAAATTATAACCAACGATTGGAAATTACATTTTTTAATTTTGAAGGAAATTATCTTAACTATATTTGCACATATTCAGTAAAAAGAATAGTTGTATGAAATGCAGGTTTTCTTTTGATAATAAATAAATAACAGCTGGTGCCGGTGGATACTTTTGTACGGCCCATCTGTTAACAGGTCACTGTCTTAATCACATGTTTTTTTATAATTAACAAAACAGCTATAAATTATCGTTAAATAGGTAAATATGTGCGATACTTACCTATAAAATACAGTACCACTCAGTTAGTAGCAATTTAACTGTAAAATTTATTTAAAAAAATAAATAAAGTTAGGTATTGTATGAAGATTTAATTTAGGGCTTCGTGTTATGATTATTATAAACATTTTATAGTTTACTGCTGCATTATTCTGCATATAACTTGTTTTATGCGAACAAACATAAACGATTACATATCTCAGTGGATAATAATACTTTACATATTGTAAAATAATTCTGAAAATGTGCTGGCCTAATATCTTTCTTAAATGACAGTCTACTATTTACGATAAATAAATTTCTTCATATTAAACATTTTTAGAAAAATAATGTATATGTGTATACCTACATTCAAAAATATTGAAATAAAAAATATTGAAATAAATTTCTTGGAGCTTTATATATAATTAATTATTCAAATTAAAATGTAATTTTATTTAATCTCATATATATTACTATATATACATTGTTAGAATATTAATATTTTCATATTCAAAGCGTTTAGCTTATACAACAATCATTTGGTTTTCATTACAAATAAGTAATCAATGCATAATTCATTAAATATAAAAAAAAACTTCATATTTCATTTTGTTACAATTATTAAATTGAATATTAGAATTCTATTGTATTACGAATTAAAAGCAATGAAACAGAAATTAATTATTTTAATACATGTCGTATAAATAATAATTATTTATAATATTTTTGTATAGCGCTGCATATTGCTGTAAATGTCAGCAACGCATAGACAAGAAATTTACATTATGTATGTGATATGAATTAAACTTTCACATTAATACTTCGGATTTAATACTTAGACAATTATTGATAAAAATAACAGTATTTAGATATTAATTATTTCCAATAGCTACTAAAATGCAATATTGGCTTGCTACCGCGATCTTATTTGTACTAATTTGAATTTGAACTAATTGATTAATAGCTTTTTCAATCTTGCATAACAATACAGCAACTTGCCTAATTACAAATTCTATTCATTCAAATGCGCTAGCGCTATTGCATACCTTATAGGTTAATTTGAAGTTTGAAATTTATTGCTTTTAGTTTTCGTGATGGTTAGTTTCTAATTACTTTTAAGACGGACGTATTGATTACACTTGACAACTTTAACTTTAATTTTACCTTATTTCACGACAAAAAGTAAGCATGATTTCCGAAAATATCAAGGATAATGAAGTACACAACGGGGATTCGGATAGTGAATTACAGAATCAACAAAGCGCATCAGGCGATACCGGTGATGCCTATGAAAAACGCCTGAGCGCAGCAGAATTAATCGACAACAAAACCAACTTAATTGTAAATTACCTTCCTCCAAACATGACTCAAGAAGAAGTTCGCGCTTTGTTCTCAAGTATCGGGGAGGTCGAAAGCTGCAAACTTGTACGGGACAAATCGACAGGAGAAAGTCTGGGATATGCATTCGTTAAATATAACTTCCCCTCAAATGCCGGAAAAGCTATAAAAACGCTCAATGGCCTTCGATTACAGAATAAGACAATCAAAGTATCTCTCGCAAGACCCAGCTCAGAGGGCATCAAGGGGGCAAACATCTACATCTGCGGTCTGCCTAAGAAGATGACACAACCGGAGTTGGAAAATCTCTTTTCTAAGTGCGGCAAGATAATCACTGCCCGAATCCTATACGACAACAAGACGGGCCTGTCACGCGGGGTTGCTTTCATTCGATTTGATCAACGTTCTGAAGCTGAGTGCGCCATCAAGCGACTTAGTGGATACCAGCTCGAGGGTTCCAATGAGCCAATCACAGTAAAATTCGCCAACTCGCCTAGTAATGGACGCCAAGATAATCTAGGAATCGCTCTTCTCAAGCAAGCGGCGCAGATGCAGAGTCCTGTTGGACCATCAACCAATGGCCCACCTCCCCCAAGTCGTTCCGGGATTATGAACCCCTTTCAGCAACTCGCTTCCATGGCACGCATGAATAAGTATCCCGTGGGCATGGACCTTTTGCCCTCGATGTCCGCGAACAACTCCCTCCTCACTCCCGCTTTTGCGGCTAGTTCTGGCGCCCTGACAACTACTGGATGGTGCATCTTCATTTACAATCTCGCCCCAGAAACTGACGATGCGACCCTGTGGCAGCTCTTCGGGCCCTTCGGCGCAGTCCAGACAGTGAAGGTGATTCGCGACCCGGCCACCTCCAAGTGCAAGGGCTTCGGCTTCGTCACCATGAGCAACTACGAAGAAGCCCTCTTGGCGATCCAGTCACTCAACGGCTTCAACCTTGGAAATCGCGTTCTCCAGGTTTCCTTCAAGTCATCGCCCAACCCGCGACCGAAAACCTCCTGTACCAGCCCTTCAGTAAGTCCAAGTCCGTCTTCACAGTCTCAACACGCTTAACTCATCCGCAGCATCATTGACATCATCAATTAGTAAGTTTCAGTACGTTCAACTCAATTTCATTTCGTCAATGGATCCGGCCTTCCCCGTCCGAAGAATCCATACTATGATGCGCCACCCCGTCCCAATCAAAACACACGTCTTCCCTTTCTCTGTTTTTCTTCGCGATGCAAGAAAAGTACATTTTTTCAGTGAATTTTTGTTGATACTATTTTCTCTTAATTCCTATTTAGTATTAGTTACATGAGTTTTGTTACTACTAGTATTTAAGTGCTCTCTCTCTCTCTCTTTGTCTTTTTGTGTTTCAATGTACAAGCGACCCATTACTTTCTGGTAATATTAGTTTGACACCACGCAAACTTATCAGTGAAGTATTTGGCTGGGTTGTTTTCTGTACGGTGTAATATGTATTTTGATTAGTTTTTGTACCCCGCTAGTAGCAAACTCGAAAGCTATAACACACTAGCGATATTTTTTTGGTCATTATTTATTGTTTCATATGGAATCTATCGTTTCTATTTACTTGTGTGGTTTCTGTTAGTTGTTTTTCTTATATTAAGAGTCTCTTATATTATTACTATAATTATACCTCCACTTTCGTTATAGCTATGTTTGTAGTAGATTCCTTTCGATGGTTTGTTTCTCCACTTTAAGTTACTTAATTATAAATCTTGAGAACAATGGCTTTTCTTCTATTAATGCACTTTTGGAAATCTTTCATTTAATAGTATAATACTATACTTTTTTAAATATACTAAACGATATAATTAATAATTCAAGATGGCATATTTAATATATAGAACAATCTTTCATTCTATAAGTTTGGAAAATATTCATACATACCTACTTCTTTAGTTTGCAAAATAAAAAAATTATTGTGAAAATACCGATAATAATCATATATTTAAACTAAATATCTCTATAAATTGTTTGTAATAATTAGTATATTTATATAATATGGTTATATGGATAATATATCAGATTGATGTAATTTTCCTCTTTTATTTAGGACAGGATAATATATTGTATGACACATTTTACAGCTTAGCTTAGTGGTTTTATTACTCGATAAATATATATTAATAATAGTTTGGTGGTTATTTTGGAATGTAAATTTAGTCAATATATATTGCTATAAGAATTATTTTAACAAAATAAATGCTATCTCGAACAAAAAACTAGTATTAAAATTATTCTTTTTAAATGAGGAATATAGAACTAATCTAAATAAAAACTATCATAAACTAAATTTGAGATTAGAACGATGCATTACTTATTTATTAAAAGAAAAATTACAATAATGTAATACACACAAATGGTAAAGTAGACTTTTTTATAACTTTCTTTGTATTAGAGAATTTTCCTAAGTTTTCATAAAAGCCCTATGTATACTAATATTTTTTACATTATAATAACAATTCTACTCATTCGGATATATGACTTACTTGTTTTAACCTTTAATTATTAGTTAGCTACATTTTCAGTACAATACTGCATAATTTTAAGCCAATTAATTGTTTTAATATAATATATAGGAAATAACAAATGCCTTTTGTTTAGATAGTATTGAATCATTTACATTACTAATTAAAAATATATCATTGATACATTTTAATTATAGATTTACACACTTGGTTATTTGGACTTCGGAAAAAGATATTCGTTAACAATTAATATGTTAATAGGACATTTTATTTTTAATAGCGCACTTAATCCCTATGAATTTCAATGAGAGTGAAATCAGTTTCTATAAAATACGTTTTAACATACATCGAACAACACTTATAATTTCTACTGTTTAGTTTGAATAAATTATTAATACTCTTATTTGCTGTACTAAATCGAAATATTTTAATATATAGTTAATAAGACATTTAATAAAGAAAAAAATCCAGGGTTCCTATAATAGGGTGGTAATATTCACAATTACTTGGCTTTCGAAAGAAGTTAAGTATACCTAATACATTTTTTTAGTAATTTGAAGAAATAAATATACTTCGGAAAAATGTGAACATTCCAAAATTAAAGTATAATAAATTGACAGAAAACGGCATTTATTAAATACAGAATTAGCGATAATAATAAATAAAATTTTTGCTTTATTAATTAATAACTAAAATTAGAAATAATGAATGAAATGAAATAATATATATGATTTCAGCATATCTACAACGATGCATATTTAGTGTATTGTAAAGCAAAGGTTGCATATATATGTTTATACATATCATTTTCGACGATAAAACTAATATTATATAATATATACCCTTACAAGAATTTACTAAGCTTAAAACATATTTAAAAATAATTTCAATATTGATAAACCAAATGAGATAGGAGCAATATTAATTTAATGACAGCATTTGAAAGGTAGTTCTTTTATTAATTTACAACAGTTTATATACAAATCCAATAAAATATATAATTCATACACTACTCAATAAAGCACTTCAGGGGCAACTGGCATAAGTACACATACTTGAAGTAAAATGGAAACAAATAACAGTCTTGAGGATAGAAAGATGTAACAGATTCTAAGAACATCTTGTGACCAGGTAGCTACACTAAGTACACTAAGTACATGAATATACAGTTTTATATTAATTAAGAATAGGCAGAACTGACGATAATGAAATGATTATTCTCAAATAGTATTTAATAATATAGTGTTGGAAACATTTCTTTCTGACAGAAGCTATTGAATTATACGTAAAATTGATAATTTGAAAACAATATTGACAACAAAGCAAATAAAAAGAAATCAGTAAGACGGTTGAATATATTTTACACAAGTTGATACCGAAAATAGAATCTTATTTCTATGCTTCGTGATGTTTACTTAACTGTAAGACAATGCAAAACACTAGATTTGTGAAAAAACGTAGAATATACACGATTTGATAAAAAATATCAAACACTTACTTTTTCAAATCAAATTCTACATAAAACAGGATTTAAAATTACAAAACTACACATTTGTGATAATGAAGACGTTTATTACTATTTCTACCTAGTTTAACAAAATATCAACACACTAATTGGTATTCCTCAAATTAAGTTGATATAGAAAAAAGTGAATATATTGCTATAAAAATTATATAAAAATGGCTAAATGGATTAAGTAATTAAAGAGAACTAAAAGATTGCAAAGTTAATTACAGAATTTACGTAAAGATTGATTTGACGTAGATTTGATACTTTACATTATTTGATAGATAATGTAACCTGCAAACTTTATATCCTCATTTAATAATCAATTCGGTTAATCATTCTTATTATGATTCTTTACAACAATTAAATTTATAACCCGCGCACGTTTATCATGCTTGAACATTTTTATGTTGAGTTAAAACGGATGAAAGAAGTTTTAGTAGTGCTTTTGGGTTTTCTAAGATGTATGACGCCTTTCTTTAGTCTTCTATTATTATAATAGGGCAAAATACATTTCTTTTAAATATACTGTGAATATAATGGAAACATATAATTTCATCTTTCGAATGTAAAATATGTGCAGATTTCTTTTCTATAAAATGATAATTGAAAAAGAATGTTCATCGATCCAACACAGCAAACATACAAACAACACTTTCTATATCCAATGGAAAAGTAATATAGCAATTTCTTTGCAAATAACAGAATACCGCATTTCAATAGAAATTCTTAATCGATATTTTTACAAATAATAAAAAGGGGCTTTTTAGATAAACAAGCAGTGAAAAATTAGGATTGTAAACTACAATACATCTTATTTTGTGTATCTCACCAAAGCTGGCTTTACTAAAACCAACCCTAAGGTTCGAAGTCATGTTCTACCCCCTCGATATTTGTACAAAACAAGAAGTTTTAAAAGCACCAGCTAATCTAGTCCAGTCCATTCGTGCGTGTTAGCTAGTTGCTGGACTCTTCTTATCACTACCATCAGGAGCGGAAGCCATAATGGCCGCTACAGCCTCCTCCAAACGCTCCTGTCTTGAGTAGGCTAAGAGCGCCTCGACAGCCTCGCCCAAGCCTCTAATCTCCTCTCCTCCCCAGTCAGTCACTCCGATGGTGAGCATGAAGCGGGGAACACCCTTCCAGGATAGGTGTAGTCGGTGGTCTGTCACACGATCCTGGGGGAAGTTGTATGTCCTGATCTTTTCACTCCGGTCACGTGATCCCACTTGAAGGCGACGCTGGCGATCGATGGAGGATAGTTGATTGGTAATCTTTTGCTGTGCGACCCTGGACAAAGTAGATGAACCAATCATAGAACTGTTTAATAATACGTAGGTCAATGTTGGGCCAGAGAAAACCTAGTAATTACCTGTTCTAATAATGAAATAATATATTCTTTCGTTTAACTTATATAAAAAATGATTGCTAATAATACCATATAAAATTGACAATATTGTGACCTGCAGCTACTATTTTAAAAATAGGTAGCATATGGATGTATATTTTAAAATTATAACAAAATTAATTCATAACATTGATACTACTCACAAATTTCAAAAGTAGTAAACCAATAAAAATAATAAATTGTGTTGATTTATTCTAAAACGGATAAAAGAAGTTTTAGCAGTGCTTTTGGGTTTTCTAAGAGGATGTATGACGCCTTTCTTTAGCTTTCTATTATTATAATAGGGCAAAACATTTAATATATATATATACTGTGAATATAATGGGAACATATAATTTCATCTTCATTGAATATAATATATATATATAATAATAATATATTTAGTGATTTACGTTGAATTTTAGACAGTTTTTGACAACGTTGACTAATCAATCCGTGAAAATGTTTATGATATATGTAAAAAATACTTCATGAGTATACTTAGGTGACACTAGTATTGTTAAATTATTGTTATCATATACAAATACAACAAAATATCAGTTCTATAGTTTTGCGTCTTAATAAACTTTATAAAATGTTACTTTTTAAAAGTTAAAAAATATGCAGAAATACATTTTATATAAAAAAAATGACTCACGCGGCTACAAAATATTGTAAAATAGGTCTCCACACTGTGCGTGTAAATTTGCAAATCTGTTTCATCATTACTTGTCCTTGTGTTTAAAAATGTGATTATGTTTGTAACTATATATATATTGAAATATTGTATGATATAGTAAATATTGCTGGAAAGATAAAACATTATTTTTAAGGCATTGAGAATTTAATCTTTTAGTTTTACAGCACAACAAATAATGTGTGCAATTAACAAATAAATTTTTTAAAATAATCTAAATAGGAAGAAATTGTCTGAGCCACTAATGGAAACCTTTTAGAATTCGACAATAATTTTTAATTTACCTTATAGCGCCAGTGAAATTCTACCCATGAGCCCAATTCTACCCATGTTTTTTTATAGCAGCAATAGAAGTTGAGTTTCCATCTTTCTTGTTCAACTCGTGAGGTAAGGCTTCTTTTTCGACATTTCCTGAAGTCACTTCTGACGAAATTGACAAACTACTATCACGTGTCAATCCTAAGAGCTATAGTCTTGACCCTGCACCTTCTCGACTAGTCTTGAGCTTCCGTACAATACTTGGACCGATAATTATTCGTCACATCTGTAATTTATCTCTACAATCGTGTATTTTTCCATCAACTGAAAAGCAAGTCACTATTATTCCATTATTGAAGAAATCAGATCTTGACAAAAAGGATCTTAAAAACTATAACAGACCTGCAGTTTCTGGCCTTACCTTCTTATCCAAATTAATTGAACTTTCCTGATCACTGTCACAATGAAGATAGTCTTCCAAAGTTCCGGAAACTACTCAAAGCTTTTTTATTCGCGTAATTTTCTTCATTTACTCCTTACTCTTTTTTAATACACCATGGAATATACTTGTACAGATGTTGTGTATTTGAAATAATAATAATAGCTCCTGTGATAAAAATGTTCAAGCATACAGCTTTTACACGAATGCCTACACCTCCCTTATAACACTCATCGAGAGACGTTTACAAAAAACTAAAATGCCACTGACTGGAAGGCGCGTGTTCTGTCTATAGTTAGTGCATTAGACGCCACTCTGATGACACCTACTCACTTGGTGTGCAGTCTCTCCAGGGCCATCTCCCGGTTCTTGTGCTGGGAACGATCCTCTTGACAGGCTGCCACAAGACCACTCGGCAGATGAGTGACTCGAACCGCGGATTCTGTCTTTTGGACATGCTGGCCTCCGGGCCCGCTCGATCGGAAGGTGTCCCATTTCAGCTCGTTCGGGTCCAGCTTCATTTCAACCTGTTGAGGGGGTGGGCGGCAGAGAGACAGTGGCCGAATAGTGGTCATTGTGCAGAATATAATAGAGTAATTAAACATATTTCGTTATTTCTTTAAAGAATTCTAAAATTGCACGCATCACTGAATCTTTCATTAAGCTCCTATCTCATTTAATCTGAATGTAGTTTGTACTTGTGTTCAACTCGATGAATTGCTTTATTAGGTATTATATATTTAAATTTTGATTGGTTAGGTTATGGCCATAGTCAAAAGACGAAAACTGTCATATTTTCGAAAAGATTAATGTGATGTCTAAAAACAATCAATACATTATTTATTTTTATTTAGATTAGATGGCTTTAAACTAAGTTTATAGCACAGACTTCTATACATAACTGGACTGAGCACTCGTCTAAAAATGTGTAATCGGGGAAAAGCTAGCATCGACGAACAGCCAATCAAAATATCATCACCGTAAGTAATTGTGACTCAGTATTGTTACAACTCTACAGCTAAACAAACTATGAAGCCAATTTGGTTATAAAAAGTTTTGTTAGAAAATGGTTAGAACGGAGCTTTGTTATAGTAAAGGCACGGGACAATTCAGGGTACGCAGTGAAGGTGCGAAACACGGTTTAAACTTCGTCTAGATTCTGAATTTGAGGATTCAACTGAGTATGGCGACAAAAATTTCAAATCGTAAACAACTGAGTATAGTCTCACCTCCTTGGGAACCGGTAGAATCGCCACAGAAGCGGTGCTCGTGTGGATCTTATTCAACTTGCTGGTGATTGGAATGCGCTGTACACGGTGTATCCCTCCTTCGAACTTGAGAATACCGAACAGGCCATCAGCGCCCGTCAGAGTCAGACTCGCGGACCGTATACCACCTGAAGTGGGGGGGGGGGGAGG
>JAYRBW010139223.1:0-15252 GCA_036023295.1 Invenusta paracnida
AGCCCATGAGCGAGATGTGGATCTCATGTTCCGGCATTTGGTCTTTCAGGTAGGCATAGAGGACGGAATAGGAGAAAAGGTGTCCTGCAACCTGACCAAGGGAGATAAACGATGCCACCAATAAGAGCCAATTTGGAACTTTAAGGGCCATTTCAAAATCTGAAGGGTAATGGGAGAAAATAGGAAAATATTGTCATAATAAAAATGAGTGATTATTTAAAGAAAATGGGGAACGAAAAGTGCGAGCACATGAATTAAGTATAGCAAAATTATTACGGTTACAAACAGTTTAGTATATCAAGAATAAATACGTGTACAGATAGTAACGTAGAAATATTACAGTAAACATAGTACGGGTTCAAACAGTTAGTATAACAAAAGTAGGTTTGGGTCTTTAATAGTATGGTTCGGATTCTAAAGCAACACATTAAATGATATAGTTAATCATATTACTGGTATATGAGTAACAAATGAATTAAGGCGTCTAGTAGTTTTGCAGAAAGGAGTAGAGAGTTTTCCAGGTAAAGAACGTTTTTTAGGAATGAGAGAGTTGAGGATGTGTACAATATATTGTGATTTCTTGAAAAGTGTAATGCTCAGCTTATTTCGGCTATCCTGTAGGGAAGAAAATCAGGCCAATCGGTAACCATCGTTGCAGATGATTTTGTGACATCTGTTTTGTATAATGTCCAGTTTATTAGAGAGATTCATATTTATGCCAGCAAAGACTTGACAGAAGTATTCTAGTGTAGATCTACTTTAAAAATATATATTATATTGAAGGTCCGATTAAAAGAAAGGTTTAGGCGTAAATACGTCGGGAAGTAGAGTAGATAATAAAGTCAATATGGTTATTCCAAGTCAGTTTATCATTACAGATATTACCAAGAATGCGGATAGAATGGGAGCGATTTGAATTATTAATCGAAGGTGCCGGGCATAAACTGCAAGAGGTGTACATGTAGGTAGTCTTTTGCAAGTTAAGAGTGAGGCCATGCGTTGAGTTACAGTTTGAAACATTTTTAATTTCGTCGTTGAAGAAAGATGTACCTTGGACGGCGCTATATTTTAAAATAACCGTAAATTCGTCTGCGTACTTTGTCATCTTTGTAGTTGGGTGAGTGAAGAAGCGTGAATGGAGAACAGATGTGGTGAGAGGCAAGCACCTTGTGGAACATCGGAAGCGACATCCACGGTTTTGCTGACGGTGTCACCGAGTCTGACTTTTTGTGTGCGATTCGTAAGATAGTCTTGAGGCCATAGGGTAAGACCAGGTGGGAGGTTGGTTGTCTGAAGGCACCGATGACAATTAGGGACCTTGTCGAAATTCTTGCTCGTATCGAAGCTAATGGGAGATGCATTTTTCTTCAAGTAATTTTGTGAGATGATCATGAATGTCAATAACAGCGCAGTAGTAGAAGAGTTTGGTCTGAAGCCATATTGTATATCGTCCTACCTTGCTAAAAAGAGGTGTCTATGTACTATGTTTTAGAATGAATAATATATATTTCATTATATAGAATATAATCAGCTGTTGAAGAATAAATCTACAACTTTGAATGAAATATAATTGTAGAATTTTGCCAATGGCCTCATTCCTAAAAGTTATACGCGTTCACTCTTTTAGGGCTCAGACATGTAGAGTATCGGATGGAGGTCCTCATTTATTACCTTACGTGCGTGACAACCACTTGTCAAGGATATCTGACATAGTTCGTGTGATACAGACTTGCCTTAATAACTAGAAAGTCTTACTTGCCAATTGACGGACCTACGATAGTCAAGCGATTATACCGTGTTCTGCACTTGCAATGTGAGGACCATGGTTCAATCCTTTGCAGGTCACTAATGAGCTCCATATAGAGAGATATGCTTCTGACATGCAGGAATGTGGCGACAACATTCTTCTTTTTCGTGATCTGTTCTCAGGTGATCTAAGTCAATACGCAAAGGAAGTCATATTTTGTGCTAAACATACATGCTGATGCTAAAGTTTATTATGGCAGTTGTATTTTATCGAAACAAAATAATTCATGAAGTATAGATATAAAAATATACATTCAAAAATAGAGATATAATAGCATAAATGGAAATATGTGATGCGTTCACATATTTTGCCAGCAACATATGAGTATTGAGCATACAAATCAATATTGCTTGGGAAAAATACTTTATTTTAATTATATTCCTGTAAGAAATAATATGTATTGCGTTTTGTCTACAAATAAAGTCTTAACTCTAATCGATTTCCCATTAAACCTACGGCATATGTAAACTTTGTCAACAAGGTGCATCAATTTTAATGCTTAAAAAACAACCATACTACTATGAAAGCGTGACAGTAGAATAATGGTTTTGTTGTTTAAAATATATTTTGTATGGATTGGAAAACCACTTCAAATTTAAAATAAATATATTTTTAATAAAAGGCCCTTTTTAAATTTGAAGTGGTTTTCCAATCCATATCTATACAGTGTTTAGTACTGTTTTTATTTTTCATCTATATTTTGTATGTTCAAAAATATTGCTGTAAAATTAATAAACTTAAAAACATGATATTTTTTTTATATAAAGAGTAATTAAAAATATTTGTAAACACGTCTTTTGGCGAACATACATATTTTTAGTTATATATAAATAGTCCTATAACCAAAATGTCTACAAATGCAGATATATAAGTGAAGCAAACTTGTATCAAAAGCATTTTTTATCGCATAGAATATATCAAAAGATATTAATGTGGTACGCTTTATAGGAAATAAAAAATCCTTCCTTACCTGAAAACTTTATATATTTTAAATATGCTTCAAGAAATAGTAGTAACTTATAGTCCAATTTAATGTGATTATTTAGAACATTTCAAAGCCAACTTTCTTTACAAACCATAAAAATCAAGGTTTTCGTGTGAATAATACCGGTAGCAGTATTATCGCATGTTAACTAAATGAAAGATCATCAATTGTTCATTTTATATAAGTCCATGTTTGAATCATCATTGACCTTTCCATTTGCATGCTCTTCACCATTTGAGCTTCTCATAATCTTCTGAAATCATAATACCCAACTTCAACAGCGCATTGGCAGTTCTGACTTGGACAGCCTGAGCGGATTAGACATGGTAGGCCAAAGAAAGTCAGATCATGTTGGGGACGAGAGTCCACAGGGGTGCATATACAAGAGATAAGCACAACGGCAGAGGTCGAATGTCGAGGATAAGGGGATCCATGCACAAAGCGCTCACTATATTGAACCCAGAAATATATTGTAATAGCAGTTAACACCGTATATATAAGTGTCGACATATTATATTCGAAGAGGCTAACGTATCAGAAATGCAACTGGATAACAATACAGACTACAGAAGGGGGTTGGGTGGGATAGTTCACTTACATCGTTTACTTTAACTGGACAAATGATGAAGAATTCTTGACTGATTCTGAAGTAATGTTGAACTATAAATAAGATCCCGCTGGGTGGTTCATCTGCTGGAGCAGCTGGTGGCGCTGAAACAGAGAATGGGAACCGGCAGCGTAAGTTGAACGCTTGTAAACTTATATATTATGTATTTTACTAAATCTTACATAATTAAATAGCAGTCCTTCCATACTTTTAAGAAAATGTAATTTAAAATAATATTGACTTAACTAAAACGATTGAAATACAATTTGTTTGCAAAAAAACTAAGGGATTACCAAAGAATCTAGAGCGAGTGACAAGAACCCTCACTCTATGCTAAAAGCTTTAAAAAACAGGCAAATGTTTTGGCGGCAATTGAAGTTATTGTCAGCCATTTTTATGTATTGCCATGGTATTACATGTCGCCATTTAAAATAAATATGTTAAATTATATTAACAATCTTTATATAAGTTAGACATATTTTGTTAAAATTTAGTTTACTTTAAAAAAATGTAAACCATAATTTCTTTCTTTTCATATAGCTATTAAAATAATTTTTAGTATTTGAATAGGTAATGAATATAAACTATGTCCAAAATTATAGTTTTTATCGATAAGTATTATTAAATAGCTATTTTTCATATACAAACTTGCATCTTTTCATTTGAAAACAACTGTCAATTTTTAGCGAGTTAGTAATAAGTAAAGTATATCGTAAATTATTTTTTAGAGTGAGGGTTCTTGTCACTCGCTCTAGATTCTTTGGGAGGCACCCCTAATAGAAAAATGTGCACCTTGAGTCGAAAACTGAGTTAGAAAACTCAGACTCGGTTGTGGTCGAAGTGATTCAACCTGCGACTTACTTTGATCACACCAGGGTCAATGTCCGACCCTGGTCACTATAATTCAAATATACGTTTTATTTACTTACTTACTTACTTACTTACCAAAAATTTTTGATCATACCAGTGGATCTGTCTATTGTTATGTTAAAAACAATTTATTGGCGCCTAATTTTACTATAGAAAGAGGTTTAGATATTGAAACATTTGGCCAGTAGCACTCTAGTAAATGATAAAATAGAATAATTAGGTAGTAGCGAACCTTTTCAATGATTGATTATATTAAACAGCAATCAACAGGCAGACTCATTTATTGCACACATCTATGCAAATCCCAAAATGCATAACGAGTGATTGTCATTATACGACCAATTGTCTCAACCAAATTGGAACGCTTATTCAAACCAGCTCTCAGCTATTCTGACTCCCAATTTCAAAAGGATAACACCTTCAATCAAAAACAATATATTTATTTAAGATAAGATAAGATAAGCTTTATTTTAGGAATTGACAGACACAGTAATGAGGTACAGTATGAGGTAAATGATAGTAGTAAGAAAAAAAAGGAAAATAAGGTTTATCAGAAGGTACGATCTGTAAGAGTATAAGGTACTAGGAAAAAGGATAACAAGAATAATAGTATAAAAATATAAAAATATACATTCAGAATTGTCCAGGTAATATATGTAGGCTAGACGACTTCCTAGTCATAGGTTGTACAAGAGCATGAGTACCAAGATGTTCTTTTGGTTGTGGGCATTGAGTGTTGGAGTTTGGTAAGTTTGTCTGTATCTCAGGTTTCGTTGATGGCTGTTTGCAGGCGGAATGTGCTGCTATAGGATGTGTTTGGAACTCAGGGCTTTCTTCTATCCATGCTATAAATTAAATCGCTTAAATTCGCATGTAGTTCGCAGTGCGTATATTTTATGGACCTTTTTATGTAGACTTCTAGTCTTTGGAATTCCGCCTTAGTCAGCTAGGAGTCCTGACCAGGCATGGATTGCATATGTGAATCGGTTTCGGAATAGTGACTTGAAGATTAGGAAGGTGGTATCTTTGAATAGATCTTTTTTAGTATTCGTATGGCGTAGTTGAGGCTGTTGGCTATCTTCAGTATTGCTTCGATGTGGGTGAGCATACTTGACCTGCTCTTGAGGCTAACTTAATTTGATTTCGCCAGAGGCCTGGAACTCAAACAGAATTCAATCATGTTAAGTTTTGACGTCAAATTATTACATTCACTATACTGTACCTCAACATGAGTCTATAACTATCAATGCAGACTTATTACAATTTGATCTCATTCACATACATTTAAGTCATTCTTTTAAATTTTGAATTTACTCTTGAAAAGAAGAAGAAAATAATCATGTTGTACACTTTCCTCAGATGTTCTGTTGAAGACGAATGTAAACAAAGGTACACAAAGGTACACAAAGGTACACAAAGGTACAGAAAGGTACACAAAGGTACAGATACATAATATTTCCATGCGCTAAGCAAACCACTCGTCGTCCACAAAAACGGGCGTTATCCGATGTCTTAATAAGAGAGCTAACAAAAGGAAAAGACAATCTTCGAAAAGTATTTATATCAAATCAATCAAGCTTCTAAAGCGATATAAATATAAGTGTATAATATGTACACACTACTTGAAATATATTTGATGAAAGGAAAAATCTCTTGATCACAAACCAAGAACAAGAGTGTCAACAATTAGCTTGAGAGAGGCTAACAGCTCTAGTCATTAATACTAAGAAGAATAGAACTTTCTTTGACTGTAATAAATCAGAATAGAATGCAGTAAAACACTTTTTGTTGGTATCAGCGTAATCGCTAAGCCCTTACTAGGAACAATATACACCTATAGGAGGGATTTTTGAAAAGGTTTCTAGATATTTTTTAAGGGTGGTTAATTTCAATGAGAAGGGGTTTCTTTTTATCATTATTGTTATCATAAGAAAACGGCAGCGTCGCAAATATGAGAGGTAAGAAACGAGATCAAATACAATATTTAGAAATAATTTTGAATACAGTTCAGTCATTATGAAATTTGATATGAAAAAGATTATAAAGATATGAGTAAAACCTATGTATGTTATATATACGAAAAGCTAATTAGCTTTACTGATCTGATCGCCAATTTCAAAACGTAGGTTATTTCCAAAATCTACTTTTTTCACCTTGCTTTCGTCTGAAAACCACAGTATTTTGTCAATAACGTAGGTTTGGAGCAAATTTAGAATAATAAAATAAGAGGAGTAAATTAATAAATCAAAGAAACTACAGCTTCATAATTATGTAGTCACTTTTTGTCAAATTAAACGCTATATTATCCGAAGAATATCGAGTGCTTAATATATAGGATCGTAGAAAGGTATGATTGGTTACACCTATAACTTATATAAAGTGCGTTTAAATAAATAAGCACCAGAAGTTTTAATTGTTTTAAATTTCAAATTGACGAATACTTATGATAAAAACAAATAAAATAAAATCGAAAACGTTGCAAAAATGAAAACCAAGAAATACGCTAACGGCAGAATATTATTAAGATACCATCATTTATGTAGATTTAATACAATTAAATATAAAATTAAACCAAATGTAGATCAATATATGTGCGATATTTATAATCTATAAAATTAATACATTGAGAGAATAGAAATGTTCTAAAAGAGTTTTAAAAGATTGAATTTGAATTTTAGTTTATCCTAAATGACTATTTTTTGTCAATATGCGACGTTTCTCGTGTATTCTGAGAATAGTATCGACCAGGAATTTTTATGAATCGCGCACCGACGCTTTTTGCTTTTGTACTTGACTTGATAGTGTTTTTGTTGTTATATGTAAATATACATAATTCAAACAAACGACAGAAAATACAATTCATTTTGAGAGGAAACGATAAATTTCCCTATGATGTTCAGATGAAACATATGATGGTGAAGTGTATTCCATGAAAAAATAAATCCGAAGAGTCCTGTTTTTACAATGTACAAACAATGCTCGCATAATATTAAAGTAAAGTTGTTTAAATAGTAATTTATATGGTTTATATTGTGAAACTTTGAGTACTTCAATTACATGTTTATGGTCTTAATATAAACTGTTGTATGTTTAATGTTTTGTTAATAAATGTTTCTAAATGGATTTATACACCAGTAGAAGAGTTTATGGAACCAAAATTGACGGTTTATGAATCCTTAAAATGTAGCATGTATGTCTAGATTGCACAAAAGCAATAAGTTGCACTACTCTTCCAACAATATTGCGCAGACGTTGGTTATATTATATATATATTTTACAAAAGTGTTACTGAAAGCTAAATGAAGCTATCTTTAATAAAATTCCAGAATTATTTTGAATTAATCAAAATGAAAGTATCCCGTTTTTATAATCACATTTTTCACTGAGCAAAATGGAAACATAAAAGTATACTTTTAAACACTATTTTGTCATAAATCTAGTTGAATCGATTCTTTTTCAATTATAAATACATAATTTGATATTCAAGTTTAAAAGTTATTTGTCTTCAAATTAAATGTACTTCTTAGTAAAAAAATATTGCACACATAAGTAGCAAATAAATAGTACCAAACTACTTATATTTTTATTTTTATGATATTTATAGGAGCATATATATCATATGTAAACTTTTTAAGCCAATTTTCAATTTACGATAGAATCAGCTGTATGACCCATATTCAATTATTGAAAAAAATTAAATAAGTTTTATCGATTATTAACGAATAACAAAGAAATGCATCAAATAATTGTTTCACGAAGTTTGCAGAAATATTATTACATATTAATACGATTATGTTTAAATTTAAAAGTAGTTTGTGGGTCAGACTGTACGTTTTATAAAATGTAAATCCAATTTAACGACAAATATAATAATATAATAGTATAAGTCTAACTGTTTAAACTGTATCCCAAAATAGATCTATTTTTAAACGCGATTCTTAATCTATTAGTAGGTAGTGGTATATTCGATGGATGAGACAAGAAACACATGTTATGCTTACACAGCGCCATTTTCCGGCCTACTCTACCCTTAATTATTTCAATATATAAATACAGAATTAAAACTTAAACAACTAAATACAAGTCAAACAATGTTATTTAAATAAAAAGAAAGTTAATTAAAGGAAAAGTATTTCGATATTGAACTTACATTTTATGCAAACACAATACTCCCTGCAGCACGTGCAAAAGCCAGCGCAAAGATCAATGCAATAGTTTATAATACAAAAGCTGATGTACTACCTTCTTTACTTCAGTATCCGCTCAAGCATGATAGCAGACGGCGACCCTACGAGGCGGTTTGAGACAAGGTCTTACTTATGCCAAACATTTTCAGATGAAAAAGGGTACGCTTGATGATTTGGAGGAGAGGGGGGCATAGAACACCTCAAACATACTACCAATACATATTAGATGATCGTATCAATAACACACACGAGTGAATACGCTATAGCTTGCGATGAATAATCTGCAGACCTTGACTCGTAATTGTTATTTAGGTAGCGGTCTTTCTTGCTATATATATACTGTAATAACGTCAACTTGATAGAACACGTTGTCAAAACGTAATTTCAGTTTTTTCATCTAATGTTTATCTAATTAATAAATAATTTATTACTTTTAAATGTATCTATATATATATATGAAAGAGTTAATTTAATGAATATATACCAGTTTGATCATTTACTAATATAGATTTGAGTTTCATTTACAATAAAATTAATCACATTTTGAAAAATTACTTTATATACTATTTACAAATGTTAATCTTTTTATAAAGAATTAAAGATTTTTTAAATGTTGGCTAAACTGTAGAAATATATTCAAAACAGGTCATCTATTTCTATGTCATCTCAACACAGCTCCAATTAATCTCTAAATAAAGTTTTCCAAGCACGAGTATCTTAGTTGTAGTGATATAATTAATATATTTAGTTTGCTTGTATTATAATAGTTGGCTTATAATTAGTGTTTATCATTGGTAATCTTTGTTTATCTTGTAATGATATCTTCTTTTTTATAATTACTCTAATTACACTTTTTATCATTAATACGTTTGGAATTAAGCAGTCGGTATTCATAACTGTAGCCATGCATTATAGCGACGGCAGTATTTGACTAAATTGAATTACCTTTGTCCAACTTATTATATGAAATTGTGCGAATTTGAATATCCCAACGACAAACAATAAAAGGACTGCGCACACAATGCTAGAAAGCCGTGGCGAGTAATTTAATCGATACTAATTAATCGATAATGAAAGTGGTACAAACCATAGAGAAGAAAGGAATTCCCTTCTCTCTGGTACAAACCATAGAGAAGAAAGGAATTCCCTTCTCTCTGGTACAAACCATAGAGAACAAAGGAATTCCCTTCTCTCTGGTACAAACATTGCATTTGTAGTAATGCAAAGCAGCGGTTGTTTGCTGTTGATATGTACTTAGTACAGGGTGTCCCAAAAAGAACGCAAGTGAAAAGATCAGTAAAAGTAGTATACATTTTATTGCAATATTACAATATTATCTACATAAATGTATGTACATAAATCACAAGGCATAAATCAAAAATACAGTTATAGAGTTTCTAAACAGATTGAAGTTTAAATGCTAGAGTAAGTACTTTATAGGACGACCACCAACATCAAGACACTTACGGGCTCGTTTAATGATGTTTTTTGCAGCTGCCTGAAGAGTTGTTTCTGATATGGCATTCATTTCATTTGAAATATTGTCTTTTAATTCATTCAAACTGCGTGGATTATTGGCATAAACACAGTCTTTAAGCGAACCCCAGAGATAAAAGTCCATAGGCGTCAGATCCGGTGAACGTGGAGGGTATAATCCTTTACCGATTACTCTAGCACCAAAATATTGTTTTAGGGCAACTTGGGTGACATTAGCAGTATGTGCAGTTGCATTGTCCTGCTGAAAGCACGCGCTGGCAATTTTGTTTTCATCTAGAATGGCTACAAATTGATTGATAAGATTACAATAACGCTCAGTATTTACAGTTCCCTAAAAAAACAGAAGAAACACGTTGAGGTGAGAGAGCGGCTTAAACTCCAATCTTCTGTGGATGCAATGGTTTCTTTATAAAATTGTGCGGAATCTCAGAGGCCCAGTATCGACAATTTTGTGAATTCACATATCCATCTAAGTGGAACCATGCCTTTGTCTGACCAAAATAATGTGTTCAAGGAGGCATCATCATTGTCTGTAACTTCTAAAAGCCATTCACAAAATAAAGTATGGTTATCATAATCACACTCCTTTAAAGCATGTTTGGCTGATATCTTGTATGGATAAAGACAAAAAATGTTTCGTACCATACAATGTGCTGTGGACTTTGATGTCTCACCTTGTTGGGCAATCTTGCGAACTGATACTAAATTTAGCTAAGCTGCCTGGATACATTTATAATGTTGGATTATTCTAATTTTATTCTACATTAAAGCTAATAATGAAATAATAGATTTTTTCACTTGCGTTCTTTTTGGGACACCCTGTATATTTAAATAAAACAAAACAAAGATTTCAATGTGTAATTGTATATTCATCAAATATAATAATTGATAACTTTAACTATACTTTTGGCTTTATTTTGTCCACTCCATAAAATGTAGATTTAATAATGTATTGCTGCTAAATAATATATTACCTTTTATATTATTGCCAAATTTTGTAGAATAATACAGTGAACACCACAGCAGATTAGAAAATTTGATATATTTACTAAAAAATGTATAAATACAAATATGTATGTATAAAAACAAAACCATTTCATGGAAATTATTAAAACCCTAAGAAATTAAAAAATGTAATAGTTATTCTATAAATAATAAATAATTTTTCTCAGAAAAATATATGAAAGAAAGCAAGAAAAATAAAACCCCATTACTAACTGCAACACTTATAAATAAAATATTAAACTTCAATGTAAATTCAAACTGAAATTTTTCTCACACAAAGTAATTCAGTATGATTAAAAGCTGAAGTACTTCTTAATTTTAACTATATAATATATATATATATATACTTGCACATAAATTTAACTAATCGATTACACCACCGCAGAGGATATTTTTAAACAAAATGTCGACATCAATCACATTCTGGGAGATACTATCATCATACAGTTTTATATAAAAAAACAAGCAATTGCTTGTTAAAATCGTTGATCCTGCTATGATCATTTTTTAATTCATATTAATATATTTTTCGAACTGGTAGTAATCAATATAGATACGTATATTAAGTACTGTTATCACACTTTTTATTGGCTGGATGAGTTCAATGGCGACCCAAAGAGTTAAGCGAGAGGTTTAGATGTGTAAATGTCAAGCTCTACCTTTACACATCTACCTTCATATTTACATATAATGCTCTACCTTTACATATCGAACTCTAGTACATTTACGTCTAGCTCAACCTTTTGGCCGCCATAGAATTTGTCCATATCTGACTACATCTACATACCTCTATCCAGCACGAGAGGCGCATCTGGACCAATCAACATGGCGATAGCACCTGCACCTCCTGTTGGACGGGCTGACTTGGAGCCATAGATAGCAATATCTCCAGCCACAACCATGGCAAGCCTACCTGTGGTCGTATGGCAACAAGACATACAAATTTAGTAATTAACAATTTCTTGGGTTTATGACAATCGAATGAAATCAATTTAGATTAATCCCTTTCTTTAAATTATATTATCGTCTAAAAATGATAATAAATGACACCAGAATACCGCAATACATACTTTAAATAGACAATATATGTTGCTATAAAATTAGTAAATTTCTGTATATTGTAACTCTGTAAATGGCTTTCATTACTATAATACTAACAAACATTTAAGCATCCACCTCGTAGAAAAACCACAATATGCTATGAAAATTTGCCGATTTTAATTTGCTAACTGCTACTACAAACATCAATTGTTAAGTATATATTTGGCATAAAATAAGAAAGTTAACTATTTGATAAATGTTTATTTTTATTATTATACAGAAATACTTGAAGAAGGGATGTAAGATAAATTATTATCATATTAAATATATTCATCATAAAAAATATAATATTAAAAACATTCCCTAAATGATAATAAGTTTTCAACTTTTCGGGAGTTATCTGCTCTTATATTTTTATCTCTGAACTGATCTACACTGTTTTTAATTTGTAAACATATTTAATTGAGTAGATTAAATTAAAGTAGATTGCTACAAAATGTCATCAAATTTATACATTTCTTAAATTATAAAAATCCAGAAGAATTGATGTTTTTATAATGAAAATTTATATACAGGGTTACTCATAATTAACTAGTAAATTTGAGCAAAAGTATATGCTTTCTAAACACAAAAACAATTAAAAATAATTTCTTAATACGATCAAAGCCACTATTAACCTGTACTTACAGTTCTCAAGTCTCAAAATCATAGAATAACAAGTTTTACTGCCATTTACTAGGATAATATTAATAACTCTGTATAAAGCAAAAGAAGAACAAACATACCATCCCAAGAACTGGATTCAATCCAATTTACAGCATTGAAAAGAGAAGCTGTTCCTCCAAAACAAGCATTTTTACAATCAACTCCAGCAATATCATGGTTTCCAGCTTTGTTAAAAAGTTGCATTAATACTGTTTTAGTTGACTTGGATTTATCAACCAGTGTTTCAGTGCCAACCTAACAAAAATGTAAATATAATTTGAATGAAATTATTTCCAGTTTTTTTATAAGTAATATATGCAAATCATAATAAGTTCTATAAAAATTCTCATACTGTACATATTTTTTGTACAGATAAATTACCAAAATTTACAGAACATTACTTAATAATCAATAACATACCTCAAGAAATCCAACACTCATTAAATCAATGGTATGATGATCAATAAGATTCTGTACAACAGTTAAACAAACTGAGCTGACATCTTCAAAAGTGTGACAAATAGCCATTTCCTGTTGGCCAAGTCCTTTAGTATATTTTCCTGGACACCCATCATCTGATTCTAAATCTACTTGTGAAACAAATTCTTTGGGGAAATATATTTCCATTGCTCGAATTCCAACATTATTAGGCCACATTTTGTGATCTAATGTCTGAAAATATACATAATAAAAAATAAAAATTGTATTAAAAGAAACTAAAACTGAAATATATTAAAATCTGCATTATGTTAAAAATATATTTTACAAAAATGCAACAATAGAATAAAAAAGTAATCACTGCAATTGTAAGTTTACCTTATGAGTTTATATATTATATAAAAGTACTATGTTTATTTTTTGAATTGATGTGATTTCATGTTATATTTGGATGATTTTTAAAATTATAAATTATACTTTTGATTAAAAAAATGTCAATTTTATTTATATTTTTACAAACCCCTTTTATTTGCATACATAAAATAAAAATTACAATAGACATTTGGAACATTAAAACACCTGTTAGGGGAATTTTTAATAGTAATTATACAAAACTTTTTGGACTATTTGATTGCAAAAATATTGCAAGAAATTTACATTTTACAATAAAATGATTGATATTTATTTATATGTTTTCTGTTTTAAAATGAACATTTCAAAACAAAAAGAAATAAACTTAAGAATAAAGAAATTCGATTTTATATTAAAAAATTGCCAGCAAAAAACAAGAGCACAGGCTGATTTGCCTTCCCCCACCCAATCTTGGAGGGTTTGTTTGATAGGGTTTAATAAATATTGTACATATGTCTAAATATTACAACTATTATACAAATATGACTATTTTGCATCCAAATATAGTTAATATATAATATCACAGTTCTAAATTGGAATATGTTGATGACTATTATTATTAATATTTATATTATAAATTCATCTTATATTATTTAATTGAATTATAATATTATATTTGAAACAATATATAAAATTAAAACAACTGCATAATTTAGTATTTTTCGTATCATTTTAAATCTTATATAAATAATTATATAAACTGCAAGTATACTATATATAGTATACATATAAATCCATAGTAGTACATGGTGATATTTAGAATTAATTGTTTCACTGAATGTATTGAATTGGATGATTTTTTCTTTATATTAACTGCAAACATAGTCTTTGTAGTCACCATAACTTGTGTCAGTACTAATTAATAATATCAAAATGTAATTAATAAAATATACATATAATATGTCCAATATATATTTAAGATAATTTCACTTTGGGTATGTATAATATTATAGTAATTATTGTAATATTATCAGTGCTCCAAGCAGACATTTTGTCTCATTTTGCATCTGACATAAAATTTTGCATTATATATCAACAACTCCCCCCCCCCTTCTGTGCTGTCAGGAAAAATGAACTCCACCACTAAATTGTCTGTGACAGGCTGTATTATGATTTGTAAATTAGTACATGTCAACAATAAAGTCTAGAAGTGTATTTAAAAACAAATCAAAATACTTTCAGGTCATATGTTAATGAATCAATAGTAATACATCTTTTACATGTACATTAATCAATTCATTTACATAAATTTAACTACAGTATAATCTCATTATAATGTACACTCATGCGACTTGAAAATTGTGAATCTTATAACCAATGTGCCTTATATCCAGGGTAATTAAATGTACAAAAAGTAGATTACAGGACTCAAAATAATGTATTCAATATACAAGGGTGCTTATATCCAGGGGGCCTTATAACAAGATTATACTGTTTATGTAAACTTGCATCCACACACACAATTTAATTATGTACATCACTTCAAATGTAAACTAAACTATTGGTAAACTGTAAAATGCAAACTAGCCGAAAAACTGCAAACTACCCAAAATAGTGCGAACTAGCCAAAACTATTTTTGATAATCTCTGCGAATAATATATTTTATATATAATATATAATAGGTCATCGTTATTACTCGAGAATCTCGAGTAATAAATTTTCTTACTATTACTCGAGAATCATTCTAGAGTAATAATT
>JAYRBW010139234.1:0-15250 GCA_036023295.1 Invenusta paracnida
CAATGATGAAAATATTATTAAAAGTTGTTAAACATAAAGTTAGGAAAAGTCATGAAAGCTGGAGATCACGCGATTTTCAAATAACAATGGCAGTAAAATAAAACAGGGGGGCCCCAGATTCAGCCTCCCCCCCGGTATGGATAGGGATAAGCCAGATTGTATCTAATTGTAAAAAAGTATATATATATACATATTTTCTTTAATTAAAACTAAGCTTTCTGTGGTATTCTAGTCATTATCATTACCTATATAACTCGTTACATTTTACTTGAAATTAATTATATCATTTACAAAATATATGTTTTACTGACGCTTACTACTTACAAGTAACATAATATTCTATACTTAATAATTAGCTCTCTATATATATATAATGTTTTTATTTACATTTATAAATACATAATATTATATTAATATTATTTCACGTATGCATTTTATGTGTACCTCTTGAATGGAGCCATCGCGCGGATGAGTTCTTAATGAATTATTATAATATATATATATATTGTATATAATTAAAAATAAAAACATTTTGTATATATATTTTACATATCTGAGGGTTTGAGGGTTAAATTTACATATTTCAAATATGTAAGCAATATATTTATTTATTTAGCCAATGTTGTGTATATTATAGTTTTTTTAAATAGAACCTATATACTAAACACATGAAATACTTGTTATATATTTATTTAAGAATTTTGGATACTACCTTTTATGTTCATATACTTTAAATTCGAATATGTCATTAGATAGATAAATAGCATTATTATGATAATTATTGGAAAACTAAATTATACATTCATTGATATTAGGATTATATACTATGTATATTACCAGTACGGAAAGAGCTGGACAGCACTGTTTCAATGACAATCAATCGCTATAATATTATTGCAAATGAAGCTTGGAAAGCAGATTTAAAAGTTGCCTAACGACCAATACACAAACTAAATAGCTGGACCCGAAGGTAGCCAAAATGCTGGTACTGCAGCTTGACAGAAAATAGATAAAAAAATTTTAAGTATTACATTTTACAGTAATAGGCATGTATATATTATTGATCTCATTCTTTAGATACTAAGTATATATATAGGCGGGCAAATGACATAATATTTATATTTAGTTCAAAAATTTATTTATACATACATATTTGGGCTATTTCTTCTATAATAAGCCCCTTCAAATTACCTATTAGAAATATGATTATTATATGATGTCACCTTTCTTAAAATTAATTACTTCTTCATAAAACAGTCAAAAGACGCATTTCTGTTTAAAATAAGGCACATAACAAAGTATATTATTCATTCTGAGGCATTTTACGCCTACCCCTTTATTACTGATTTTTATGACTAAATAAAAATATTGATTGCACTTAAAATAACAAATTAACAATGAAAACCTCCTTCTGCACTCTTAAACTATTGCAAGTTGAAAGTAAATCAGATTCTTCCCAACAATATATTAAAACTGAAGCGCATTGTGTTGCTTATGTAAAACCAAATTAAAGTTTAGAGGTCCTTATAACAATTGTTAAAGATAAATGTAAAACAAATTAACTTCTACATTAATTGTGACTAATGTAAGTATATATTATATATAACTTATGATGACGTTTGAAATATTGTAGAAATACTAAATACAATAAAAGATGCAAACACAACTTGAAGTAAATAAATAATATATTTATATGTATAATGATTTGAATATCACAATTTAGAATATAAATACACTACATTATATACAATAAATAACAAGAATAAAGTAATTAAAATAAATAAAGCTGTGTACAGATAAAATTATCGGGCTTAAATGTTAAATATAAGATACGTTAAAATGTACGTAATTGGTATATATATATACATAGTTGGTTTACAACTGAAATAAAAATAAAATCAATACATTTAAAACAATTTAACAAGATATTTAAATAACAGACAACTCCATAAAGCATATAATATGTATAAAGGAAGTATGCGTCCAGCCGTACAAGAACAAAAGTAGTTTGCGTTTATATACACCATTACATCATATGTATAATAACAAAAATACAAAGATGATTGGATTTGATCCACATTCAGACCCGAAGACGTCCCATAACCCTCTCGGCTGCGTCGTCAACAGCAGATTCCTCCATGTCGTCGGAACAACGATCGAAGTTGACGAGCTCGGTGCCGCTCTCTTCAAAGGAAGCAAAGAGTGCGGGGAAGAGGGAACGCCAGCCAAGACCTTCTTCCCGAATGATGACGAGACTGTTCTGTAGGGTCGTAGCAATGGTGCGGATAGAGGAATTAGTATATCAACAGGAGAAACACACGCGTTTAAATAGAATAATAATAGTATTTCTACATGTTAGGAAAACCACCAAAATATTAAGAATTTTTAATAACAATTAATAATATACATAATATAACAGACATTTTTTACTTATAAAAAGAATAAAATCAAATAACTGTCTTAATATAAATAAACAAAGAAAAGAATGGATCATCTAAAATATGAAAACTTATAATATTCGACTCCTAAAAATAATGTAAGGAATAATTGTAATAGAAATTGATCCATAATAAACTTCACTTATATTACTGATAACCAATACTAACTAATGTATAATTAATGTAATACATTATACTATCAATTTATTTAAACTTAAGTGAATAAAAAATAATTCACCCACCCAGTCGAGAACTCTCGAGATTCGGTGAAGTCTCCGAAGTGTTGGAGTGAAGTCGATAGCTATTCTGATAGGATCCTCTTCTTGCTCCTGAACCCATTCAATCAGGGAACCCTCAACACCTGAATCATAGTAAGGAAAGAAAAGCAAAACTAAATTATAAAATAACTTCGTCCATAATTAGTATCATAATAACTCTCCAAATAAATTAAAACTATATTTCAGAGTATTGTAACTATGTTTGAAACATTTAAAAAGTAAATTATAAAAAATTCACCTACTATACTTTATACTGTTTATAGGTAGTAGACTGCTAAATATCTGTATTTTTAGTAAAAATAATGTTTAAAAAGATAAAATATCTTACCAGCTTCGCCTAAGTTAATTATCTTCAAATTCCAATTGTCGGCATATTTTTCTAACAAAGGGGATAACTGAAAGCAAAGTAATATGTGATTTTTAAGAATCAATATTATATGTAGGTATTATAAATATACGAGAAAACAGCTAGATTGTAAATTTAACTCTTACTTTGTCGGAAGCAACGATCAACCTGTTCATGATACCGTCTCCTAACAGTCTTTGAAGTTGGTCAACGCAATTAATGACGCTCACTTCATCCCCACATATGAGGATCTTGTAAAAATCTGCAATCCGTAAGGAAATAAAGCATTACTTTATAATGTATTCAAAATAATAATAATAATAACAATAAATAATAAAAAGCGAATGAAGAATTCAATTTACCGTTCTGGCTGCTTTTTTGAAATCGGTAGACTTCTTGCACACAAAAATGAGTTAATCGTAAAATATTCATGTCTCTTCTGAAATTATTAGAGTCTTTTTAGCGTGGTTTATTTTTGAAGTTGAACAATCGGTACACAATTGAGCACAATGTTATAATTTTCCACTACTCTGGGCGCTTATATATGAAATATCTGATGAAATCGAACTAGGTGATTACCACTTGAAACAAGAGTGTTTTTCATACATGTGACACGAAGTTTACTGAATTTTGAGGGAGTGTTCAATTGCGCAAATATCATTGGTTCACACAGATCCGCCAATGACGAGACAGCTGATTGTAAACGTTGATCCTTCGGATCATGAGTCAGACTACAGCTGTAGCTGATTCAGTGGTTGTGTGTGTGTGCGTTATTGAAGATTTCAACTACATAAAACCAAACAGCTTAGCTCCAAATGAAGGGGTCGGTAAGATAATTATTTATCAGTGATCATGTGGAGTTTTAGTCCCATGCTGTGTACTTAATTATACAAAACAATACTTGCACCTATATAACCTATATAGATAAAGATTGTATGTCGTTCATACATTTTGTTCAGAAATGGTGGTTCTATTGTTCACAAACTTGATTGCAATTAATTCAACAACTCATTTTAGACTTTGATAGCCTGGAAAAGTAACATTACATACCTAGTTTATTGCAAATTATTTATTTGAGTAATAAATTCTTAATTGTATTCGTATAGATATTCTAGACTATTAATTATTTAAATATAAATTTTGATGCCAACATGTTTTGGATTTTAATTGATCGGGTGCCTTATTTTATGTATAGTAATAATCGGAGAAATAACGATATACATACTTATTAGAAATAGCAATAATTTACCTGACAAGGGATGATCGCTTATTACACAATATTTTTTATACAAATTCATAATCGTAAATGAATGTTTAGTTATTATTATAGGTATATTTCAGTATGTTGAAATAATAATGATACATATAATTATAATTCATTTTATTCATAGTACTAGTATGATACATTTGTTTATTACAAATAATAGAATATATGAAAATACTTAGTGTACCATGAACGGGAAAATCGAGATCAAGTCGATCACCCACAGCGCGACTACAAAAAATGATAATATACAAACTTGTATACATGTTGTTTAATATGATAAATAGTAACAGAGCAACATAAAATAAATGACTTATAGAATAAGATTAAACTTCAGACAAACAGAAACACATATATATGGCTTATAATGTTAATAAATAATATATATATACTCAGAAGATACACATTTTAAGTTAGACATATTAATAATAATGTTATGATACGTTCATGGTTTGTTGATGAGAGTAACTAATGTTGTAATTTGTTGTACAATTTGAACGTGTATCAAAATATTTGTTGTGTTTCTATTAAACAAGTATTTATTTATTTATTACTCAAGTGTATTTAGTTAGAACAATGTTGAAATATGCTTTCTTTAAGCATAGATCTATGAGTGATATTTTTGGTAGAATTTGGTAAATCATTCCATATTATAGAAGCCACATTAGTTATCGCATTTTTATAACTATAATCACCTTGTTCAATGTACATATTGTTAATATTTATTTACTTTCTTTCTGAAATATAATTATTCACGTAAATATTTGTATATAAGTCATTAGAATATTATATGTTAGAGTATGAATTAAAAGTGTTAGCCTGAGTTTAGCCTGACCATAAACTTTTAATATATTTAATTGTTTGTGTAATGCATTTAAATGGTTTGTTCTTTTGAAACATTATTTTAAAGATTCTATTTAGGCATTTTTTAAGTTGTTGAAGACATGTAGCATTTTTCTTTCATATAATTATCTTGTATAGTTTAGTTTGGAGAGAATTAGGGACTTAAAAATGATGACTAACTTTTCTTTGGGAACTTGTTTCCTAAGATAGTATATATTTATTAATTTTTGTTAATTATACTTTTTATGTGAGTATCCCAATTTATATTTTCAGAATGTACATTAATATCTGTGTTTTCAAATTATAATTTGAAATTGGGAATTATTATTTAAATGCCTTTTACTGAAAACAACAAAATGTGTTTTTTATACGTTTAATGTAAGCCTATTTGAATTTAGCCAATCGTGACATTCTTTTATGGCAGTATTGGCGTTTTATTCTAACTGTTTATATAGTTACTCGCTGTACAAAATATATGTAGACTCGAATCATCAGGAAATAGTTAAATTTTACTTTGTTCAGACAAAAATGTTATGTCATTTATGAACAAGTAAAATAATAATGGCCGTAAAACACTTCCTTGTGGTACATAATTCTATTTTATTGTTTGTATATCTGAAACGTATATATTTCTTTAAAGGACTTTACAATTCTTGTAAAGAATTAGAAAATAACTTTTATTGAAAAGAAAGAATTGTATAATAAATATATTAAAAAGATTTGTGTAAACGTTAAGCCTAATATGTCTTAGCTACCTGTCTGCGTAATGTTCCACATTCTTAGTAACATATAACTATATTTTGAAGAGATACATTGCATTTTAGTTTGAAAATATAATAATATTTTGATGATCTGTTTTCAAAAGCTATCATAGGATATCTCAAAATTTAACAAATCATAATCACATTTAGCGCGACTTTACAAAACACAAATATCTACATATTTCTTTGTTATTTTAAATAAATAAAAAATTCTTTCGCTGTTCACTGGTCCACACAATATGCATCTATTTTTATTTACTATGTAGTAGCATCTTTTTTCTTTCAGCAAATTTTATCTAAACAAAAATAACAGTGTTGTAAAATTGAAAGCCTAGAAACGAGCTTCTCATAAGCGAAAAGCTAAAATGATATTCATGATATGAAGTGTACACACAGCTAATAATGAAGAAATTAATACAAAAAAGGCACCCAGATTTAATTGCTACAATCTTTACTGTTAAAAATCCAAGTATAAATTTATAAGTAGCATATATCTATACTGGAAAATTAATAAACATATAAGAGAAAACAAATTAAGAAAAACTTTTATTTCCTTACATATTGATATATGGGAAAGACTGTCGTACTGTTTTTTAAAATAATAATTCCAGCGATTATTCTTAAAATACAAATTTTACCAGAACATATATTTTCCGATAGAACGTTAATATTAATATGTAAATTATTTTTAGCTTTTTTGTTTGTTTTTTCTGCACAAATGAATTCTTACTAGATCGAACATTGCTTAGTAATTATAACTTTTATTAATTATTTAAATGCATCATTGTTTTTCATTTGGTTACTCCGGAACTGTAAATTTTATTTTCATTTTGAATTATCGTCACTTGGATATTTCGTCACAAATTATTAACTGGTATAATAATAATCTATTTTCGTATATATAAGACACTATACATACTAATGTACAAAATAAAATCAGTATTAAAATAAAAATTCATTTTGCTGTTTCAAATCTGGTTTGGATTGTGGAGAAAACTAGAATTTTAATGGCCTTAGATGACTCATAACTTTTGATATTTAGTAGTTTAATTTATATTATACCTATACATAATATGGCCGGGGTGCGAGATAATATATAACAAAACTACATACATATGTATGTATATACATAAGTTCAGTTAAACAAATTAATAATTATACAATGTAATGCTAAGAAAACCCCAAACCTTGTGACACTTTATAGTATGAGATAATATCTAAATTGCACTCTCATTTTGAATGATTTCGCAAATATTCTAATACTACGTTATATAGTAATACTTTCAACTTCCTGATGCAATAAATTTCCACTAGCATGTACAGTTTATCATCTGGAGTCCACTGACTCTGTCAACTAAATAGTTGTTATTGTAAGCGCATACAAACGTGGTTCTGTACTTTGAATTCGATCAGTTGCCTTGCTGGCACATGTGCTGATGAAATTTGCTATCAACATCTGGGTCACTCGAGATAATAATGTGATGTTTTAAATTAACCTCTGGTCACCTATAGGTATGTGAAAACATGAACGAGTGTTAAAGGCTATGGAATGTAAGTTGTTCTAATTGCGTACGTCATGTATAGTGAGAGAAATGTCAACTGATGTATATTTTGTATTTTTTATCCATCCATCATCGGAATTTTTAAATATTTTAATTAATGATTCTTGTCGTCATGATTTATAAGTATATAAATATCAACCATATTTCTAAAAAACAGTTAAAATGTAGTGTATTATTACATATGCATAAATATACGTCATTCGCACGAATATAATATTTATTTACAATAAATAAATCAATTTATCATATTCATGTATCTGGAATACATTAAAAAAGATAGAAACACATGTGAAAGCCTTCGGATATAGATGTGCATTGAAGGAGTATATATATATACATACACGGCTTTATCAAGTATAAATTGATACAACTGATTATATATTTGATTAACCCTATCCTACCTGGGCTATTTAACGCACTCAGAAACCGTCCGGGGGGGGGGGGGGGATTGTGATTTGGCCCCCTAATAATTCGACCGCCTGTTTAGATAAAGCCTTTAACATTTGGTATGTAGGTGAACCAAAGTGTCTTAGACTTGTTCCCATTAAAAATAATAATAATGTGAAATAATTTTTGTTATGGGAGTATAAAATAAAATAAAAATGTAATTATTAAATTTATTTTATTTTTATGTTCATTTTATCTAGTGTATATTAAAACTGATATTTCTTATTTATAAATTAACAAAAATTATTATTATATTAAACTCTTTTTTATTCCTGTATTTCAAAAATCATTGCACAAAAATAGAATATTCTAAAGAAATAAAAAAATGGTCTTAAAAGTAAAAGTTGCAGAGCTTAATAACAGGAAAAGTCCGTGAGCCTCATGTCACTAGGTCTTATATTTCAAAAACGCCAGAGATGATTTAATTTTAGATAATTTACAGTATAACGTAATAATTATAATAAGAATTCCGAGTATATCACAAAAGTTGGTTCATAACTAAGCGAGACAAATTGCAGGTTTTTTCCTGTACATCCGTTCTTTTATATTAAGAGGCGATCACTCTCGAAATGTAGATACCTAGTTTCAATTGATTTTTTTTCGGCTGAATTACCACCAACCGATTTGTTGTGTGTATGTAGTCTGATCTAATAGATAGGCCATGTGATGCAGAGTGAAAGTGTTCCTATACTGCCGAGGGACAGTTTTCCACCATGTGTAATTTATAATACGAGTACCAATAGTTCTGATGTATGTAGTAAGATCACAAATGCGGCATTTGATCTCATAGACTAGGTTCTTTTGGAGACATCTGCTTAGTTTATCACTCAGTTTTGCATCTCTACAGTTTGTGGGGATAATTGCGGATGAAAAAGTGTCTCTTTAGATTTGCCATATTTAATACCATTACCAATATTTGTTATACATGTTATTCTCTTATGTTAGTACAGTTTTGAGTTTTATATATCACACATGTTGATTATCATGACTCGCATTATAATATATTATTATTGGCGCCTTTTTATGTAAATTTATGGCTAAAGTGTACGCATATTCAACATCATTTTAACACTGCCTTTGTGACGCTGTCATTTTATAGTTATTTTATAACATATTGAATATTTAAAGAGATTTGTTACGAGCTACGGAGTATGGTTTGTTTGAATTATATCATTATTGTTGTTCTTGTATTTATTTTTATATTTTGTATCAGTTATATCGTGCACACAGATACCATTTTCAGCAATCTTAATTTACGAAAAAGTGGAGGAGATGGCCTGTTATTATTTATGAAATTATTTATGAACTATAACAGAAGAAGAGTATGAATTACATTATATTCAGAATTCTACAATATAAATATATACACCAATAGGTATCATTTCAAGATTGCTTTATCCTCTCTCAAAGTACCATATCCAACGAGGACGTAGATCGATCAAGGTTCTCCACAGCTTCCTATCTCTTGTTGTTTTCATCACCTCTTGTTCTGTTACCATTGTCCTTTCTTGATTCTGTAATTATGCAGCCTTTGCTTCGGCTTCGAGATGTAGGCTACCTCTGCTCCCTTTCTCTTCTATCTGACATGTTAATGTAAGATTATCGAAGCCTTCTTTTCTCATTATGTGCTCAAGGAGTTGGCAATTTCTGATGGTTTTTATTAAGGTTCTTTCTTTTCCCGCTCAGTTCATTATCTCACCATTTATAACATGATCTGTTCAAGAAATGCTAAACATTCGCCCGAGCGAACCTCATTTCACTACTTCGAGTCTTTTCTCCATTTGAGTTGGTATATTGTCTAACATTCACTGTCATAAGCAAGGATGAATTTTCCAAAACATTCCGCAGTACTCTAATTTTTCTGTCTGTATCGCCATCTTCTGACTTTTTAAATGCATATTTTGCTATGATCGCTATTCTTTTCTTGATTTCTTCATCACACTTTCGATTCTCTGTTATCATACTTTCAAAGTAATTAAACTTTTCAATCTGCTTGATTAAATTTTTCCGATACAGATCAGGCAAAAATATATGCATATTTTTGCCGCACCACCTAGATCTCAATACAGATCTCAATAGACTACCTCATTTTATTTTCAACTCTCATACGTTGGTGATTACTGTGACAATCATTTTATATTTCTTGCTTACATACACTGAGTTCGACAGCTCTATAATTTGTAGCACCTTTTTATAATCACTCCTAAGTCAAATCTATTTATATTTATATTTTCAGTTTACACATAACATAACTTTGTATATCCGTATTATAGTTCTCGAAATATGAAATAAACCGCTGATTTCAGTGGCAAATAAGAGGTTTTCATGTTTTCAATGAGTCATAACACTCTGTCACTGATACTTCCTAACTTCAATGTATCATCACGTGTCTGTTCTGTTCACATCTTATATAGCTCTAATTAGGGATAGTTGACATAACTAAAATCTTCCCTTCAAAGTATATACTTTCAAGTGTAAACAAAAACAATCGTTGAATTATTTTTAATACAAGATGATTTCACATGCCTATAATTTATGAAACTATACAATACATACAAATACTATTGTTAATATTGAATTAATTAATATAATAATATGAACTCTGTGAGTAATTCTTTTAATAATGAGTAAGAAACCATGCTTAAATTACATTGTACTCTACTAATGTACCAGTATAATTAAGCGAAGGATTGGCGGAGGATCGTAAGATTCAACACATATTCAGAACTGAGATCTACTTGAGTTAGTTAAGAAAACGAGATATGAGGTTCATTCTAATCATGTAAACAATACCTACAGAGAACGACCTGTGATCTTAAATTATCAAATTGGACGACTTCTCTTCGTTGTATCAAATAATTTTCCAACCACTTGCCAGTGAAATTTGTTTATCAAAATATGACAAAGAAGATAAGAGTTCCAAAGGTGCCTTCAAGTTTGACTAATTAACTGGTTATATCGAGTACAAAATATGTACCTATGTATATATATATATGTATTAGTGTTACCATAACGACAAAACGTCCCATGTAGCATACGATTGGAAAGTTTGTTCAGTATGCTATCTGAACTTACTAAACTCGAAAGAGACGAAATCGACATATCTTTGAGATCATGTAAACATTCAACCAATATTAATATATGTATATATAGCTGTTATAGTCGCGGAGATTGTTAATTATTTACATTAAATTGTGTAAACTATTTCACAAACTATAAAAAGCTGCGAATTTTATGGTTTTAACAGCATAGTTGGACATCTATTTCAATGACCTAATTACGCCTGAACCATAGATATGTATATGTTTTTTGTAACAATGAAAACGCTCTTTTCTTTTTATCTCAATTAAATTAACAAGGAATCATATTAACGCTGATGTAATTGGAGAAACATCTAAATAATTCGATGCGAATTCAACAAATCTAAGTGTATTGATACCTTTTAACCATCCGTTCATATCGAGCTTTTTAGCGCTGCCACATCCCTCCACCAATAATTTGTACATTTCCTGACAAGTTTTGTAACTTTGAGTGCAGTTGAACTATTTAGATGTGTTCTAATATATTCCATTGCAAAAATGGACAAAAATAGTTTTTTCTAAAACAATAAGTAAAACCCCAATGCATTTTCATTATTAAAAAACAATTTCGATGTAATAACAACATTTTGTTGGAAAACTTACTTTTATTGTACTATTGTGAATTATTGCATGAAATCGATCAGTACCCGAATCAAAGTTTTGCGTCAAATTTGAGAGATATCGCGGTCATGAGATCACCCCTTTGCTTTGAGTGCTTAATAGTGAATATATACCGCTAAAAGATGTAAAATTTAATTTCGGGAAAGGTTACGGAAGCATACATTGCTGCAGTTGATCATTACAAAATCACAGCAAAAATGTGGGCTAGGATAGCCTGGATTAGTTGAGTAGAAATGGAAGAAACGCACGGGCTTGGCTACCAATAATGATATAAAAACGATACAATAAATGCACCAGCATATAAGTAAACATCCTGTACTAAGCGCAGCATGTGATAAATATTTAAAATATGTGGCTTAATCCTTTTTTCCAAATAACTTAAATTTTGTAGGTCGCCACGATCAAATTTAAGCTTATCTTATAACAACAGGATAGCTTGCTCAGGTAATTTTATGCATACAATATAATGAGTTAATTGGAGTACATTTTTAAATGATGATAAAAACGTGGCAAGTTTCCAATGCAATCTACTATTACTATTAAAAAAACAACATCCGAATTATTATTTGACTAGTCTTATCAAGATGTCCATGTACGCAGATAAAACTAATAAGTAGCTCCTCTTATAAATTGTATCTTTAATTCAATATTTATAAAATAGCTTCAGAACTTCAATTTGATTGAAATCGTTATAATATGTATTTGCAATGCGAGTTTGGGTAATATTATATTATATGGCACAGCTGTTCGATATATATATATATATTGCAACACTACAGATAACATAACACAATTAATTACATCAGTAGATATTTCTTTTAATAATAATCAATAATATACAATTGCTCTATTTATGCTAAAATGTAAAAAAATATATTTATGCTGGCATGTATTTTAAACAAAACGATAATAAACATATGATTGGTTTCAAATGCGTAACACTTCTATTAAATATGAACAATAAAGAATTTTCCTGCCGTAAGCTATTCAAAGTATTTCAAATGAATCATATTACTGCATACATGCGTTACTATGTAGTTTATCCTCTCATAATGGAAATCTTTAAATACTGGATTAATAATTCTATAACTTATCTTAAAGTGAAATAAATGAATTTTCAAGGAGTTAAAAAATGTAGAATTCAAAACTCATTAAAATTAACTATACACATCGAAAAACACTGACATCTCAGGTATCTTTCAGTACACAAATATACGGGGGATTTATTTGTATTTTACAGTTGATACTAACTATCATTTATTATATTTTATATAACTAACAATTCAAACACTTTAATATTGTCAAATAAAGCTATGTGCGTATCAAAATATTTATATAACTTGTCAATTAACTACAACATATTGATTTTATTATAGTACCATCAACACTTCTTCATTAAAAAAAACGACGTAACATGTTATCCAACTCTTCTAAAAACTTGCAACAAAAACAAAACATATTGTATGTAAAAATGTATTATATTATGTACAAGAATTGTATGCTTTCAAAATAAGTAAACTCAAAACAAAACGTTTTATGTTGACATAATAATATACACACAGGACTACACTAAACACAGTAAGGCAACGCAATGAGATCAAGGCCGACGTTATAGGTCCTCTTTGCATTTTACCACAGTAACAAAAATAATACAATTATATCTTATAAAAAGGTAAACATATTTACATGTGAATGATCCACTGCGACTCTTAAATATAATTCAGCGAATAATTTGAGATATTAGACATTTAAATAAATCTCTTTTCTTAATTAAAATAACTTAATTTTTTAAATAGAAAATATTTAATATAGTTTTTTATATCTGACTTATTTCCGTATGGTTTTAGGTAATTCAATTTATATATGTAACTACATATTTAAATTTAGCATTATTAATTTTATTTGTATATATTGACTAACTATGTTAGTATACCTACCTGCGTATAAATTATTTGCTTATGTTTAAATTTTATAAAAATGAATATTATGTATATCATTTATTCTTTATGTATACGTACCTACCATATCTATAAATTATTAACTTAGAAAAACGATAGTTATTTTGTAAATTAACTTAAAAATAAAATAAACACCTTAAATGTGGCTTTTTGTGGCTGGCCCCACCGTTAATTTTTTTCTGGATCCGCCCCCGATGTTTACATGCTATAAGGCATATTAAACAATTCGCATTATTCTAAGTTAAAAGCAATCCTTATAAAAGATTGTCTGAAAATATAATAAAGTATAAATGTAAAGATTTCAATTAACAGCTGTTTTAGTAGTCCTTGTTTTCGTGCTCGTCCGGAATAATATTACCAAACCTGACTCAGGAAGAAAGAAAACTAAACATCAAAAAAACACTTACATTTCTATGTGTTACATTCAATAAACTCTTCAACTACTGAAAACATATCTCCAACGTCAAGACCAATGTTCAGAAACGCCACAAAATCCTCAGCGTCCCAAGAGGAACGAACTGAGGTGATGCAATTCAGAATCCATATGAGCAGGCTATTTAATCTATATGTGATCTGCTATAGAATGTGAAGGAGGAGCATATATACTTCTAATTTTATGCCATATAAAATCTAATAATAAGGTTACAACGGAAATGGTTACATATACTTTAAATATGATAATAATCGACCGAAATATATTATTATTTTGTTTTAGCTAACTCATATTATTTTTGGCTGTACTCGGCGACATGGTTAAATTTGGCGTTTACTAAATTCTCGGTAATTAATAATCACCAAAAAGATATCAGTAATCGTTTCTTGTTTTACGCTATATTATAGTTATTGTTATTATTAAAGTAAACATATTATAAAATTTAAATGATTTATAAGTATTTATTATATTCATTAAATAGTATATAAATGTGAATAATTGAAAATCTGTTGTAAAACTAAAAATAAAATGTAAACAAACTGTCCCTGACCTGATGAACTGATTTTGTATGTGCAATAACCAAAGCTAAAAAATTACATTAAAGGAAGGCATTAATGCTATTTTATGTGTGTTGATAGTTCTATAAGTTATATTTATATAGCTCCCATGGCCTTACACAAATAATGTTTTGTGATAATCTTGAAGATTCCCACATTAAACTATTTTTTGCACTTTTTATTTTAATAAACTGTGATTTAATAAAATATTCATTATTTTAATTATTTTTAACGCTTTCATATATACATATATGTTATATACCTATATTTACAATTAAAAGCTGGCGGCCGTGTGTAATCATAGTGTGGTTGCAGCCGCCAGCTTTTAATTGTAAATATAGGTATATAAAATACATTAAAAATAATAAATAAAGCATTAAATATAATTAAATTAATGAATATTTTATTAAATCACGGTTTATTAAAATAAAAAGCATGAAAAATAGTTTAACGTCAGAATCTTCAAGATTACCTGTTTTGTTTCCCTTTTAGTTACGCTTGTCCATGGCATAGGTGTCAAGAATCTCTATATTTATATCGAAGTGTCTATTTGGAAATATTTCCGGCGACTCTGAAAAATAATTTGGAAATTTCTTTTAAATTATACGCCGAAATGTTGTTATGTACGATACCATAATTTATTGTTGAAATTACAAAACAGT
>JAYRBW010139245.1:0-37347 GCA_036023295.1 Invenusta paracnida
CTTAAGCCATTCAAGGCTACAAAAGTTCAATATTTAACTCCACTGGACCTGCAAAACCGAGTTGAATGCTGCAATCTAATTCTTCAAAAATATGGTAATAATCGGTTGAGAAATAAATTATCTGAAAATTTCTGATGAATCTTCCATATATTTGTCATCGAAACATAGTAATTCCGTTATATGTTCGAATAAGAACTCTCTCTCACTTTTGGAAACAGGTACAGATGCACCCACCGCACTTAATGGTATGTGTTGCAATGTCAGCAACGCAGTTGTTTGGTCATTATTTCATTGAAGAGATGATAAATTCTGAACAATATGTGGAACTTTTACGAGATCAATGTATGCCTGAACTTGAACACGGAGAATTTCTATATTCGTACCACCGAATACAGCAATCCGAACAAGAGATTTTTTCAATAAACAGTTCAACGGAAGATGGGTTGGTAGGTTAGGTCAATGTCACTGGCCACCTAGGAGTCCGGATTTAACATCATGCGACAATGCACTTTGGGGTATCGTTAAACATCGTGTCAGAGAAGGTATGCCTGCGACAGTGGACCACCTGAAAGAAGTCATAAACATTTTTTTCCATGAATTCGATGTTGATCTCCTCCGTAAAATTCACAACAGAACATTCTGCAGATTTCGATCATGCATCGAAAATGGTGGAGTCCAAGTTGATCCATTTGATGTTTAATTATGTTGTTTAAGATACTATTTCATATTTTGATATGAATCTACATATATTTATAAAAATCTATACTTGAATATTTGTCTATATAGACCTTTTTTATAATGTTTTATTAAATAAATGCTTGAATTGATATAACTTTTTTAAGGTAGTGACTTCTGTGCACCCTGTAAAAACTATTTGTGTCGATAGATGAACTGAGATTTCCGCTAAATAATGCATAATATAGAAATCCCTAGTTATGTAACCACTGTTAATGACATAATATGGCCACCATACTCTATAATTAATATTTCGATAATTAATTACATATCTCTTTTGCCGTTGCTGAATTCTTTAGTTCATTTCATGAACTGAGATGGTCACAATATAAATGAACATGTTCTTAAATCTATAATGTCAATTATGATTTGAAAATTGCTGTTGTTGAAATGTAAAACCCGAAACTATTTTTCTAAAAAACATATATACATACTGTTAATATTTAATAATATGAACGCATTTACTTATTATGACATCATCTCAATTGTAATATATATATATTTTGTTATTTCATATTATCTTAGATTTTTTCTTTTGTTATATATTATATTCAGAAAATACATAATTGTAGCGTATATAACATATTCTGTAATGTTGCAGAAATGTAATGTTCCACAAATTCTAAATAATATTATGTTATATGTAGAATTTACATGTTACAAAACTTGTGGAATATTATAATAAATTATGTCCTAATTATGTATAGGTATATCGGCGAGAGTGGGGAATACCAACAGGCTAAGCATATTTATAATTATAAACAACTATTTTGTAAATGAATGCATACTTGTTAGTCAAATTAATTATTTATATAATAGTAATCAACATATCAACTGTTACACTATATATATAAAAGTATATATAATAGTAAGGAGAATTTTAAAACAGTCAAAATTATTTTTATTCCAAATTTGCATATAAATTATAGGAAATGATGTAAAATCAATAAGTTAAATAAAAGCCAGATTTTCATAATAAAAATAGGTTATTCCTGCAATTGCCACAATAGTCGCATCCGTAACATGTTTCGTATGCATAAGAATTTACAACTTATGGATAGGTATACCAGTCTTCACTAGAATTTTTGTAGTTTGTCTTACAGATGTAACGTAACAGCCTCTTCTAAAATGTGGTTTTTGTTGTGTATGGTTTCTGCATGGATTGGGCTAAAGCTTGCCTTGATGGGCTCAATTTCCCCTCATCCTTTATAACTCTAGGTATATTTACAGTAATATTATTTAATTTAGTAGGTATTTTTCCATGGCTGTATTTTACACTTTGTTTAGAAAATCCATAAATTGATGAAATATGAGACCTTCGTTTTTTACCAATACTTTTTTCTTTCAGAGTCGGAATTAGTGTTTTATCGATAATTTGAATTTCGGAATAGGTACTAGTGATCGGAACAAATGTTAGCTTCCACTAACCCATTTTTATTGACTTCTATATCAACTGGATCAGTTTCATTCGTTTCAATCTCAACTGAATTAGTTTCCACCTTTACAAGAGAGACAATTCAAAAGATACTTGTTGGCTCAGGTTTTCTTAATGAAATATGTTTCAGGATTTCTTTTTAAAAACCCGTAATACCACTCTTTTCCCAATGTGCAACTGTTTCTATTGAATGAATAATTCAATTAATTGCCCTCAGCATTGTCATGTGCCACACAATGTATTTCAATTAGCGTCAAAAAGTTTTGTTAACAATACCTATGCTTAAGTCCAATTTCTATTTCTCCTGTTATTATTGCTGATCGTCCTATTAATAATCCACTGACATCTCTACTCGTCATTCTATTTTGTAGAGTTGGTTGGAGTATACCATATTTTTGGATAGCTTCCCGTTGACTAATCAATCCCTTTTCTAACATCTTGTATAGCAGTTTTTTAAGGCGTCCAATTTCCATTTTTATTAATCTTCTTGTAATTCCAAGGCATCTACAATTTTCAGAACAGTATAAGAAGTTTATATACACATATAACCATAGAGATCAGATAATATTAATATTATGTATCTCTTCTCTCAAATAACTAAATCTGCTTATAGATGTCAATTCTAGATAAGCAGTGTGTGGAAATTTTATTTCTATCATATAACATAGTGGAGTAATATTAATCATATGATTGGTATTACCACGCAAGAGTCAATAAATCTTATAATATAATAAATTATATGCAAATGAATTTTTACTTTCAAATTTAATTATACATGATTCATAATAACCTACCTGACAGACCAGAATCTGCATTATATATAGTGCTACGCTTAAAAAACTTGCACGTGAAATATAATCGCAAAAACAAAATCTCATTTTAATTATTGCACTTGAAAATATTGTTACAAAAAGAAAAGATAAACAATATGCTGATTTAATAGTCCATATACTATAAAAGAAAACTGTCTGATTGATATTATCTAATGAATGATTATCCCCCCACTCTCCCTTATAACATGATATAAAATATATCATAAATAAATACACATAATAAAATAATATTAATCAAAAAGTAAAAATTTATAATAAGTTGGTGAATTCATCATAAAAATATAAATAGCTAATCTATTCTACAGCAATAAATAAATAATTTTTTTTTTAATTAATAGAAGTATAGTTTGCATTGTTTTTGTAAAACAAGACGTTAGTTATTATATTTATAAATTTGATATTATTCATGTTTAGGCAGTAGGATTGGCGTATATGGTAGTTTAGGTCTTATACGCATTTATGTACACATTCTTGTTATTCATTTCATTTATTTAATAATCGATTTAATATGAAAAATATTAAGTTTGTTCTTATACGAGTAATATTTAAAATAACTTTTTTGAAATAAATACTATAATAATACTTTATGTATGCTTTTGTATAAATTAATTGTGTCTTATATTTAATCAAGTTACACTAAAATATTGTCAAATTCACCAAAAATATTCAAGTTTATACTTATTCATTTGATTGAGCTATTAGAACAAAATTATTTAACAACTCAAGTATTTTTGAAATAGTTTTAATCAATGTACAAAAGTCAAGTGGACAGAATATGTTTTTAACATTCAACGAGACATTATGTATATAAAACAATTACACAAGCATTACAGAAAACAAATCGTTACATAAAAGTTGGTGTATTTACAAATGTGTATATTGTGAATATGGGGTGTACTGTTATGAACACGGGTAAAAGGCTAATACTGCCAGCTTAATGATCTCAATTGGTAATCAACAGATACATATATAATGTAGAATACATTTTCTACATGATTAGAATTACTTTAATGATCAAAGAAATTATTTAATCATGCTGCTTTTTCCATAACTGAATATACTATTATTTATTGGCAAGTTTTCGAAGAATTGAGTAGAACTTTGTTGGCTATATATATATATCTTTATAACAAATATATATTTTCCAGATTTTGGATTTATACTTTTATAAATTATATTGGGTCGGTTTAAAAATGTTCGATTACAAATTAAAATTAAAATTATTAAAATCTTTTTACTTAGCATGTAAAGTGTTGATAATATACAATGTATAAATATTATGGCATTCAAATAAAATTAAAATAAAATTATTTTCATTAAAATAAATAAATTTGAATATTCTACTTTTAATGATCCCACCTTACATGAATAATGATGAATTGTGTAATCATAATTTATGAATAATATCATAATTTAATTTGATGTTTCGTTTGTATAAGATTTATACAATATTAATTAATTAATTAGGTCCGTGAATATTTATATTATCAAAAAGGTATTGGTAGACTCAAATGGATCTGAACGACCCATTAAATATATTTATCACATTATTCTTCAAGCTCTATCAATTTTATGTAATTATTTATATTTATATTTATATTTATATTATTTCCATATACATATACACTGGTATATACATATTCTGGTTAACTTTAAAATAATTTTATTCAATGTAAATGATTTGATTATCACAACTTGTTGACAATGTATGTAAGCTCAGTACTTGTAACAATAATATTGTAGAACGTTAGAAATGCTGCTGTCTTTACGTATGTAAGAAATGCATAATAAAAATTCGGTGGAAATAGTAAATGTAGAAATTCAATAAATAGCTACTAATATATATTTTTCATAAATAAATCAGAAAATTTCTAAAAAGATAAATTGAATACATCTGTTTTTTGTACAGTGTTTAGCGTAAAGTTAGAGTTGTTGTTATGACTAATCAATAAATAATTTTAAACATAACTTATTAAGTTGTATAATGCAAAAGATGACGATTCACAGTATGGTTCACAATACAACATTATCCCGAATTTGTTGAATAAATTTACCAGATTTAATCTTAAAATACGATTAGCAATTATGAGACAAAATAACTACAAATATTTAAACATATTCTGTATGTGTTTTATAAAGATCTAGAATTTGTAATGTTAATATTCATATAAAAATGATTGAAACTTATTAATAATTATTTTAAGAAATTCTATTTAATATATTACGTTTTAGTATCTAATTTATCTAGTCTAAATCTAAGTTATCTAGAATTAATTTTATTCTAAAATTTATCAGTATATAGTGATTAGTTTTTAAAAATATGGATTTTTTTTAAAGGTTTTGTTTTTATCGAATATTTATTAGCTAGATATTATAATTTATTAAGAAGTCTATACTTATAAACATTAGCAAAAAATAATTTAGTTTACTTTATTGTTTATAAATACAGTATTATTGTTTCATTAATAATTTTCAAGAGTTGTGCAACTTAAATTTATGACTATTAAATATATGTAAAAAAGCAATTTAAGTATATTTTTTAATATAAAATTTCAATAATATTTATTTTTAACAATTTTCTCTGTATAGCACAAAAAAACTATTTTATAAGTGATTTTTTAAATGCACAGCTGTAGAAATTATGTGATATAAGAAATTGAAATAATTATAAAATATGATTAAGCTAATAATAAATAATTTGTTTTTTCGTATTCTCCTTTTTTTGTGATTGATTAATAAATACTCAAAAGTTAGTAATAAACATATGTATTTAAAAGAATTTTTCTAAATCGTTTTTTAAATCTTGTAAATATAACAATGTTAGGGTAAATATTCAAAACATCTGTCAATAAAATTATGCGACATAGTTTTTTAATTAATATTTTTTTTAAATCGACGCACTTGATTGGCAGAAAATAGTTTAATCGAAAACTTTTGAGGGACTTCCATATATCACCAATCAACCAATTAAATTATTTCGTGCATAGCACTAATTGTTTCACAAACGACGATCCCGTTGACTATAACAGTTCTGACGCCTCCTCGCTAACATCAAACGAGGGATTCTGCATAAAGAACTTCTTCATGAGGAAGTCCTTGCCATAGACGTCGCTGTTGATGTCGTCCTCCTCAGGATAAGCGGCCGTGCGCGAGGACATCGAGTAGTGACTAGATGTCGCCGACAGGACAAACTGGGTTGTCTCGTCTCGCGGGAGGTTCGAAGTTGAGAGTAGGCCTGGGGGCTCGAGCCCTGCAGTTGGAGAGACAAGAATCAATAATATCAACGCGTGGATAGATTACGAACTAATTAGTTAATATTGTTTATAAAACTGATATGTAGGAAATATATTAAATCATACGAATAAAAAGCAGTATGTAAATAAAAAATTCTAACATCAAATTTCGTATGCATTATAGTATGTTGTTTTTTATTATTTTCAAATACGTTTATATAATTTTTGTTACATTGTGTCATTTTATTTCTTAATATTTCAAGTTATTATCTTAAATGTAATATTTTCTTCACTAGAAAAATTTGTGAAATGTTTTTTTTCATATAATATATGTAACTACTTTTTGTCTGCTAATGGATTTATAGATCTAGTTTTTATTATTATCTAGAAGAAATCATATTATATTTAAATATTTTATATTGTCTTGTAGCAATAAAATGTAATTACCTACTGATAAAATATAAAAGTGGGCAATTATTCTTCGAATATGTGTATACATAAGATTAGATTATGTCATATAATTAACGAGTTTTATATGTGAAAATATGCACTAAGGAGTGATTACATTATTTATAGTAAATACGTTAGAATTATAAGGGTAAAGCTATATTTAATATTTAGGTAATTAAACCTTGATATAATTTATATATAATACTAATATAAATATCTTTCATTTTTAAAGCTAACGACATCATACTAAAGAGCATATTCAATATTTATTATAATATAGTTAGTTTTGTTATTTCAATTTTCAATGTATGTTGATTAATAATTTCGATTTTTCTGTTTTGCAACCATATGGTGTTTAAATTGTGAACATTTACTGATATAGATATACATAGTAGAAATATTTTTAAAGATTAGTGTGTATATATATTACAAATATAAATTTGTCAAATTCTGTCAAGTTTATAATACAATTAATAGACACATAAAAATATTTGTTATTCAATTTCATAAATATGTATAAATGGATATACATTTAAGATTTGATTTAAACGAGGAATAAAATAATACTTAAATATAATATTTTAAATTCAAGAGGTTGATGTACACTGAGTAAATAGTAAAATGATAAATAAGGCATACAAGTTAGTAAGACCGATTTTGTCAGAAAAAGAAATATCTAGAATAGATTAATACTTCTTATTCTTTCAAATCTCCCGCCACAGTATATACTATTTCTAAAAAAGATAATCAGCTGATGTCTCATAGGAAAGCTCTTTGCTGATGATATTATACTTTCGAATATTTTCGTTCGCAACTGTACAAAGAATATATAGTAGAAAAAAGAAAGACAGAAAGCGGGGTACACATGAAAGATGGAATAGACACCATCATCACTTTCAGATGTTGATAGGAAAGAAGTAATAATTCACCGGAAAGTAGCGCACTCTTCGACAGAATTCACAATTCCCACGTAGAGCTCTTCATATTGATATATCATCTCTTCTATATTACGTTTGTGGTAGAGAGAGGTGGTCTGGCGAGTGCACGTTTATATAAGTATAATATATAGAAGGCTCTTTAGCTAGAGGACTTGATTTAATGATTCTCCATAAGTGCGACACCAAGAAGGGTATAAAAGGGGCACGCGCGAGCTTTTTTATGGAAAGATTTTTTGATTGAGGAATGAATCAAAGAAGAAGAAGAACGCCAAAAAGGTGGAACTCATTAAGCTATAGCTGCCTCCTTCTTCACTTTGTCGAGTAAAAGGAATTATTCGTTCCTTAATTTTACAAATTAAAGACCACATGGGATAATATATTATTTTATTCTTATCGGTATATATATATTTGAACACATATATACAATAAGTCTAAAGATTTGATTTCTGTAAAATTGAAATTAAATATTCATTCTATTATATTTTTGGCTTGATAATTATTTATGCAGAAGGTCTTCGTGTGTAAATCCAAAATGTGAGTCCGTGCTCGGATTTATCCAAGAAATCTATTGCTTATACCACAGGGAATACTATTCCATTAGATAAAAAAATCAAAGTTTGATTTGTATAAACAAAAATCTTTTTTACAGTCGTATATCCTAATTACTGTATCCTATGTATAACTCTTGGAGAAGTATCTAATATGTCTATATTTTAATATCAGTATAACGACATAATTATTACATCTATTCTTTTATTTAGAAAGTAACGAAGCAATGCTCGACGATAAATAGCGATAAAACAATGTAATTTTATGTATTATATTATGATTTATGATTTAATAAATAGAAAAATATGTGTGCATTAATAAAATTGGACAAATATTTTTGAAAGTCAACAATTGATGATACGAGGGGGTTTATTAACGTATATATTACACCTTAACCATCAATAAGTAATACTGTGGTTACCATATTTAATAATTTCATGCAGGCTTAAATATAAGTTATTTAATGCTAGATGCTTTAATATTAAAGAGTATTGTGAATTTTATTCGGAATAGATCTAAATCAAAATATCTTGATTAGTTTGTCCAGATTACTACGTAACCATTAAGATTAAAAGGGATAACGATGATTTTCGCTATGTTACTACTAAATTCGGAAGTATAATAAGCTGACAACTTACAACAAATTGAAAGTCTATTGATTCGATCAACTTCCTCAATTTTTCTATTTATAACTTGATAATCTCAATATCAGTTTGAATATCCGCAATATAATAAGTATACGCATACATATGTACATATATACTCGGTTTTATAGATTTTAGTCAGCTTTGGTATGTAAGTTCCGATTGAAAATGTGTATTCTGCATTAGGTATTTAATCACCAATATGGTTTATAAGTGTTTGTAGATGTGCGAGAAATAAAATAATATTTTATAAGCTTTATATTTGAATTTTGAATAAATATTGTATAGGTATATAAATTTTGACTTGAAACTGGATAGAAATAATTTTATTTAATGCATATTACTTATTAATAGATGTAATTACCATACAAAAATGAATATTAGATAATTATACACGAGTAGCTATATTTACCTACATTTAGTAACAATATATTCACATATTCAATATTTGAATTAATTTAAACTCCACAAGTTTCACATTTTGTAGCAAATTATTTAATATACTCTTCAAACTTAATGAAATATTTATTGCAAAAATGTTTGACTGTTTCAAAAGTTATATTTTGCGAATACTACATATTTTTTGTAAATTTTTGTTAGTTTTACATTGATAACTACATGGCTATAAGTTTATTTTATACATTTAAATAAAATATGTATTTACTTATTGCATAACACGATTCCTTTACAGCGATTTAAAATTATATTTATTGCTTACAGATTTTTCATTGAATTTGAATAAAATATTTAATTCTTCTTGTACTATATAATTGTTAATAATATTTTTTAAATAACCATATATAATTTAATTAACACTAGCTAGTTAGTTTTTGATTATTTATATTCCATTATAATATACACCAAATGTATAAATTACCTATATACGAGTAAACTTACGACTATACCCATGATACCTACAATATTAAATATATATAGTTAAAAAAATAAAATAAAGCTCACTACAAAAAATTGTGCATCAATCATATCTCGATGTGTAGATGATCGAGCTGTATATTAGTTCCAAAATCTCAAGGGAAAATATTTTAGCATGACCGAGCGAAAGTCAGGACTATCGGCAGCACGAAACGCAAGGGTTTCTGCTTTGCAAATCACTTTAAGTTCACTCGAATTTAACTTTCTGCGTGTTGACTACTCTGTTTCTGACTTTTTCTTTAAGAAGTCTACTCACTCAGCTATCTGTATGCGTCCCCTAAATAGGTTTAAGGACTGTCTTCTTTTTTCTTACTTTTGCAAGATAACATAATAATATGATATACATCGTACGGTTTGCAAGTAAATATGGATCATGGAATTCTTACATAGACTTCCGTGATATGAATATTATAATGATTTTTTGTTTGACTCAATTGGATACATGCCTGCATATTAATAAACAATCTGCATATAATACACAATTAATATTAAACTATTTTTAAATTCAAAATATATAGTAAAATATAATATTTCATAATAAAGATCTTTTTGATAAATCTAAAACAACTTTTATTGAAATATTTTTATTGGCACTTTTTTATCTTTTTGGTAATTAATTTTACTGAATTAAACTGAATATAACTGAATTAAATAAATATCGATTTAAAAAGTTGACAAATTGCATTATATACTTATTTTCAATTTATAATTTTAAAAATATGCAATGAAACTATTGTTGCTTAATATTTAACCAGAGAATAATTATAAATAGAGACTTTGCTTCTAATTGATTTCATATACATTGCGCTGTGAATTCAGAAACTGCCATCATCACTGCCAGTTATGAAAGCATTATTTTGCTAATGCTTTCCTGGTCACTAAACACTCTGCACATACCAGAGAGGTGAAGAGGAGGTCACATTGTGCCCCCTCCCTTTAGAATTTTTACTGTGAATTTTCAACGAACAAATGGAGCAATAGAAGCTTTCGTGACTTTTACACTTTTCGTTGCATAATTTTACACCTTTAGTGCTATATTCACTACTGCACATCCTATGGCAGGGTCACGTGACTATATTCACTACTGCACATCCTATGGCAGGGTCACGTGATTATATTCACTACTGCACATCCTATGGCACGGTCACGTGACCTTGGTAACAAATACGAAGAAGATGGAAGCGAGCTCAGAACTATTCGGCTATGCTCCTCCCGTAGCCACAGTAACAGTGTTAGTAGGGTAACTGATTGGTTTCATATAATAAATCATGAATTACAATAAATAAAGGTTTGTTGCAATGAATACGAAGAAAAAATGTTATAGATAATACATATTATTCAGGACATTTTTGTTTTCAATTTTCAATTTTCATTTGATTATTTACTATGAATAAATATTATTTTGATAAATATTTGGGCTTCCCTTGGCAGCATTATTAAAATAAGAAAAAGGAAAGAGACAATGATTATAAGGACGATAGTCGAAATATTACAATAAACTTTTTATCAGTGCAGCAAATGCTCTCTCCTTTTTTCTTAAATATTATTTTATATATTTTTCAATGGAATGTGTTTCAAAATATATCCTTGTTTACCTATATGCCAAGTTTAAAAACTCGAATCCACTATTAGAGTAAATTTGAAAATTATAGGTGGCATACCCAAAGTGCCCCCCACACCCGTGATATAGATGCGTAAAATAGCTCGGTAAGCAGGGGGTTAAGAGTAGTATTGAATTACAAATGATAAAAGCTCTAATTAAAATCAGCTTCAATGAAGATCGATAAAATTCTCATATTTAAAAAATATATCAAATTTCAGAAGTTTTAGAAATTTTAGATGTGTATATGAAAATGTATCAAATAACATAAATATAGCTTTATAAATGTCTAAAATATAAATTTTAAATGTTGTAGCTTAGGAAAAAATAATGTAATGATAATTCATTAATAATGTAAATTTAGTATTATACAATACATGTATTGATTATATACTGTAAGTTAGATATAATATATCTATATAGGAATTATTGTTTTTCTTAGTTATTCAAGAGAACAAGTAGTTAGTGTATATATATTGTATATATACTCTTTTATCGATTAATTATCTTACGATTACAAAGTATCAACCGTAGAAAAAACCGAAATAAAATAAAACTACCTGCTACATGAAATGAAATAAAACAAATGTGTAAAAAAATAAAGATATTTTTTCCTTTTTTATAAAATTATAATAAAGTTAAACAATTAATAAAAACGTATATTTTGATGCATATATAATTTAGGGCAAGTTTTAACCAATATACATATACATATATTGTAAAAAAGCTTTTTAATATTTGTTACTATACTGAAAGTTAACAAAATATACTTATATTAAACCTTGCCATATAAAATTCTTGTCAATACAGTATGGGGTAGTCTTAATTGTGTTACTATCTTTTTATAATACACCTGGTACTATTGTTAAGCACAAAAGCTGCTTTTATCACTCTTAAAATAGACACAAATACATTTTTCCATTATTGTAATATTAATATTTATTATATATATATAGGCATTGTTTCAGAGGCACCCTTTGTATTATGTCCAACACTTAAATGTCTCCGACTTTCAATATGAACATAATCTAAAAATATTTTCAGCAAAAGTAAAACCCTTCTTACTAAATTCATATTGGTTGTTATAAAATTATAGGTATAGATAATAAAATTCATCCTTTTGAAAATTTCCGTCAATTGTTTTATATATCATTACAAAATATTCAGATTCAGAAACATAATAAAGGATACCTTTATCCCCACGTATAATAGAGAAGATAAATATCGTTAATGTAAGATAAATCAATTATTATTTTTTAATACTATGTAAATGAAACTACACTGTTGTATAAATAATATTTTGGAATTAATTGTAACAGAATGTTGGGTGAACTATACTTACAACACATCGGGCGTTTAACCTTTAAAATAATTAAAACTAGTGTGACAATATATAATATTTTTAATTATTTCCTAATATTATATACAATAGACTGGTCATATTGATATTCAAAGAATATTTCAATAGTTATATATATAACATTCCAAATAATTTACGTGGCAAGATGATAGCAAGATACACATATTTTTAAATAATATCACTCTAACCCTTTAGACCTGGGTATGCAAAATATTTTTTATGAGTACGAAAATGCATAATGTATGTATATGCTCATTTTTATTAATTGATGTATATATACTTGTGTAAATGTATATATAAACATAAATTTGATATATAATTATAATGTATAAGATTTTTCAAAATAAGATTTTTAAAGTTTGCACCAATTTTAATGCTCTAATGACTTCGTAACTTGAAATATTATTATTTTTACATTAAAAAATAAAGGACGGCCAAATCACAATGAGGTGGGGGAGATTGAGGGTGCGATAAAATTGAAGCAGAAATTTCAACGACACGCGCTATCTGTTAAATCGAGCTAATTGATCACAGTCAAATATATTTTGTATCCATTATAAACCAAAAAGTAATAGGAGGCGTGGAGAGCGAACACAATTGGCAGATTTATTAAGTCGGACAGTTCTCCAGTTTTAATAACGGCACATCTCAGAGGAGAGGTGTTACTTAGTTAGGCCGACAGTCAGCAACTAAGTTAAAAGGTTCTCAATTAAAATCAGAAAATTCAGGCGTTGCCAGAAGGCGTAAAAATAAATTAAACTTTTTGTGGCGGTAATAATTCTCTAAACTTTCAGCATCACACTGATTATAGTGAGCATGGAAAAGATTTACTTGACTGTAGACAGATATAGGTCTCATTAAAAGTTTTCGTGTGTATATGCTAGAAGGAGCAACCATCACGTATGTCGTATATATATATATATTTCGCAAAACCTACCCATATTGCCGTTGAGTGACAGATTCTGCGGATCTGACGAGAGAACAAAAATTAGTCGACGACGGCGATGAGGTGTACATATTATATTGAGGTCTTCGTGAATGGACACTCATTCTGTAGCAGCTTTTATCAGTGAAATAGCCGCACTGATGTGACAGGAAAGAGTAGAGGACGAGAGGGAACCCCAACTCAAACAGTCTACTCATCTCTCTCTCTCTAGACTTTTACATATATGCGCCCCTTCTATAAATAACCGATTCATATTCTCATTGATTTCAACGCGGCATGCATGGCGCTGCCGTTTCACCAGTTTTAAAATTTGGTGGTTAAATTTGGCGAAAGAAATAATTTCCTACACAGCTTGTTGCACTCTCCAACGGCTGACTTGTGCTATTTTTTCAATGTGACTTCGGGAATGTAAAAGAGAAGGGTATTCATCAAAGTAGATAGTAGACTGGAGCTACCGACAGTGTGCTCCTGTTTGCGAGATATATATATTTGAGAACAGAACTGAGAACTTCGATGTGGAAAATTTTTAAAATTGCTATATTACAGGTTGGTGTTCAAATTATAACATACATGGTTGGATTAACATCCCCATATATATTATATATTGGACTCAACCGCTTGAAAGTGACCAGATAGGAGTAGAAAAGCGGAATAAAAGAGGAATGAGAGAGTGGAGAAATTAGAGATGGACATCGCTCATTCACATCAATTGACAATATGTAATCTTTCTACGAGATCTTTTGAGATGACCGACAAAATCGATTAGTAGTTATTGCTCCCCCAGGAATGAAATGTAGCCGACGGAAAACAACTGTCGGAAGGAGGATCGCGAGTCGAAAAATACGTTTGAAGCTAAAAATTATGTTGCATTGAAAGTGTTGTAATTTATCAAACACAAAGTGTAGTGTGTATGTATACTTTTGTTAAGTATATTCCGAAAATATTATGTAGCAATGAATTATATGATAAGAAAAAAAGTATTAATCTGTCTTGCAATATTTAATAATCAAATTTAAAATATTTCACTTTTTTTTATTTATTCTTTAATTCACGATATACAATATTTTTATACACATTGTAAAATAAAAGCTTAGTTTTAAAAATTGAATTTTTAGCTAATAATTTTACACTAAAATCTGAAGAAGCATTCTGAGACTTATTATTGACTATTTTTGTAGGTTAAATAATGCAAGTTTTCAAAGGATGATAAGCTAAATATATATAATCATGTGGATGTATTAAACGACATTGAAATGAAATATAAGAAAAAATTTAACCAAATGAAATTTTTTTGCCAAATTAGTTATATATAACAAGTCTTTTATCGGCGAAGCTATGCGAATAATAATGGTACATAGTCACATTAATTTCCCCTTTAAACCTATATTTGATTAAACTTCTAACCTATTGATAACACATATTTAGATATATTAAATATGTATATTAAAATATAACCTATTTCATTAAACACTTTTAAACCTAATTTATACACTTTAATTTAAAGAAAATCTACACTTTATTATTCCCATTAATTTAAGTTATAAGCACTTATATTATGCTGCTATAGGGAAACATGAGAATTTCATTTAGAGAAAATGACCATATAATTTATAATTAATACAAAAGCTCTGAAAATGAATATACTGTAAAAATGTAACCTGAAATTTGTAACTTTAAAATTAATTTTGAAATATATATGACACTCATATATTCAAATAAAACTCGTCATTTACATTTCATTACACGTCATTACAGTAACATTTTGAAATGTAATTAAAATAAATATGGTTGAATTATTATACACATTTAATAAAATAATTTAAATAATAATATTCATTATCACAATAATTTCAAATACTTATCATTAATCCATGATTCCGTATTCTAATATTATCAAATAATATCATATATTTGCATTCTATGAATGTTAAGTTCTACTGAAATAATCATATTTTTAATATATTTAATTTAATTTATTTTATATATTTAATCAGATTTTTACTTTAGCCTATATTAAACTCCTGCCACAGATATAAAAAAATATAAGACCTTGAAAGGTTGACTAATCCCACAGATAACACTATATGATTAAAACCGTTTAGTGTAGTAAAATGCGACATTAGTATAGCATTAATTTATATCGAAGTGTATGTCTTTAGTTAATATTGCTGACATTTATATACATACCTACATACTGACTTAATGGCATTCTAATAGTTTTCATAATACAAAATTTTATACCATAAATCCCAAAGAATTCCTAGCAAATTTGTAGCTGACACTTATAAACTATAGTAAATGGTTTAATGTAGTTGCCAGTTAAACTTTGTAATTATAAATAAGAATACAAAATATTTCATGCTAATTATAATATTAAGTTAAATATTTAAGTAACGCTTATAAAGAATTACGTCATACCTATGCATTATTAAATTTTTAACTCAAGGCCAGGAAGCCTATATCCAGATTACGTGCGTTTTTTTAAACTCATGTAAATAATGGTTCTCAGTTAACAACTTATATTTTCACATGAAAATAAATCAATAGCCCAAAAAGGTTAACTTCTTATCGAGAATGAATGAAACCTTCTCTTATCAACTCTTTACTGATACAACAGCGGATTGTGCATGTCTTAGCAGATTCTATTATAACAGTCTAAAACCGTTCTTATTACAGGTATACATGAATCACGTAAAAAAATAAGATAAGTTTGTGTTTCAGTGAAAAAATAAGTGCACGATAATATATACGAGCATATATACCTATGTATATTATATATCAATATATAGATTTATCTAAATTAGCTATATTTTTAAATTTAATTTTAATTGCAATTACAATTACAATTACAATTCTTCCATATATGCAGAGTACCTATATAAGTACCTATATAAACGTCAGCAATGGAGAAATATCGTGCCTTTTTTTTAAAGAAGTAAAACTGAAGTGTTATATTTTAATTTTTAAAATAGCTTATAATTAAGTCTAATATATTACCTATATTACAATAATAAATAAAATTTTACAAATATAAAATATAAATTTCAATGTCAATGTCAATGTAAGTTACTTAGAATAAAAGTTAAACTAATAATACAATCGAGAAAAAAGAAAAGGATACAAATATTATAATTAAATTAATAATAACAAATATGAGTATATGGAAGTCTGTGCTATAACACAATCGAACGAACAAATTTATTTATGTATAGTATATTGGATATTAAAAATACATTCTGATTTTGTTTAAATTAGATAATTCAGGCGATATATTAACAAAATCACATATAACCATATAATCAATAAAAAATTTCAATAATTTCAATATACGATTTTTATTACTCATATAATATATGTATGTGTCTGTATGTTGGTGTATATCAAATCTAATTAATTTTAGGGGTTAAATAAATAGATATATATATATACAATAGAATAGAATATAAAAAAAAAAAAACTATACTAAATGATACTCACAGAGAAATAAATTCGTGTATATATTTCTCGAAGAGAGTTAAATGCCAATTCATATACTGAGATATGCTCAAAGTCTAATGTAGGTATATATATGTAAATAAATAGTGCCATTTTATCATTATTTCACATACATTACATAATTGTGCATCCGACAAGTGAGCTGTTTAAAGGAAGTTTTAATTTATTATTTTATATAGTTATACATACTAAAAATAATAACTTCCTTTCATCTATTTTTGGTTAAAATTAATTGTGATGATATTTTGTGACATTTTATTTTTATAAGTTCTTTAGGAATAGTCAGTTTTATCTGTTTTATTTTGTTTGAAAAATATATTCTTTTGTATGCATAAATATATCTAAGCATTAAATATACTATAGCTTTCTTTCATCATTCGTACAATTTTTACATATCGAAATTATATAGCTAAATTGAAAACATTGTAATATTTGTTATCATGTTAAGCGGAAATAGGCATATTTAAGAATTGTATATGATTCCTAGGCATTATATCAATACTGTTATGTATAGTGGAATAGTGCCGATAATAATGCACAATAACTGGGACTTAGGGATATTTCCGGCTAATATTTAATCCGACATACGTAAAAATATAAAATGAATTCTATTGCGAACCGCAATATACTAGTAATATATTAAAACTTATAGTAATATAAGCTTTGCATATATTTATAAATGAATAATTGTTGATAAATGATACATTAAAAAATTGTTACATAAGTTAACGAGTTGCGAAAATATTTGTACGGCACCTATAGAGTTTCGTCTTGCATTGTCCAGAATTGTTACAGTTGCAGCGAGATCATGAGCTGACTGAATGATATATAAAAAATTACGATAACGTAATAGTAATTTACTATTCTAATCTATGTGTTACAAATAGACCGTACTTAAAATTTCATAAGATGATAGTCATAAAATGTACTTAAGAATTTTTACATAATTGTGGGTAAAAATAAGTATTTATGTATTATCACTGACTATATTATATCTAGAAATTATGTATAATTACTGTAATCATGCCTATTTCCACTAACTCTCACACACTCATATATATATGTATATATTATAATTTGATGTGTGTATTTGTTATGCATTTTACTTTCTATGAAAATGCACTTGATTACTATAAATTAAAATTATAATTAATGCTTTGAATGGTGAAACTTTTTAAATTATATACCATTTGTACATTCTGTACGAAGCATAAATAGCACACTTATCAGCATTATGAAAATGATTTCCCAAGACATCAATCATGTGACCTTCCTCATACAAATGTCAAAAAGTATATCTGTCCCCAGATTTTAGCCAACAACTCCTGCAGGTTTATAGAAAGAGTATGACTAAAGACAACCTTTATATCATAATCCTTCTGTGTAATTCACATTCTTCGTTTTGTTGCTATCTTCGAAGAATCTAGCATTTATATGCATATTTAGACATTGTTTCTGTTCTATAAAATATGCCTCATGTACTGATGGACGAACTCATTTAATATAATATTGCACCGTGCTAACAACTTTTTGGTAATTATAAATATTATTTCATAATATACCATGTTAGTACAAAGTTTCTTACTGCAACATAATTCCCAGCTATTAAATGTAAGTTTCAAACCGAAATTCTATAAATTGTTTTATATATTATTCTTAATCCCGTTTAGTTTATTCATAAATTAAATTGGCTCGACAATATAGAAAAATTTAAACGTAAATATTTGTAATTAATTAATATAGATGTATGTATAATTTTTACTGGGCAATTGGAAACTTCAAATAGCTCTATAAAATAACTATAAAATTCTGGGTACGATTATTTGTAGTTACACCAATATCATAACTTGAATTTGTCATTATAGTAAGTCTTATTTCCCTTATAGAAGATATAACTTTAAAAACTCATTTTATGAATAAAACTCAACTGTTTTCATGTTTTAGAAAGCGAATACAGTTATACACGTGTAATATGATATAAATGTAAATGAGTCTTTTTGACTTTTTCACACCTTATGTCCCTTTGCGAAATCAGATACCACATACCTAACAATCATGGAGGCTTCTACATACGTATATACATACACATATATCTTTGTTAGTGACAGACTTCCGACATATCCCCTAAGCAGACTTTCGATATTTTTACTTTTCTTTGCGGTGTTATATATATTCTAAAAAGCAGGAAACGGCAGATTCCGAACGTTTTCCATGTTACTCCTTTCTTCAAAAAAAAATATGCTAACTTGTATGGAACTGACGTGAAAGCTGACATTATATGGTTTCCCTTTTGGCGATGAGAGAATTATAACATCAGTGCCGAAGTGTCATGTCATGTGAATATTGATAACTTTCTTTTGTGGTGTGATTGCTGATGAATAGTAAAACTAAAATTCCCGTAGATCATAACCGTTAACATATTACTCGATTATATTTAAGATCGTAATTTACCATTTGTGTAAAATTATGAGATACCTAAAACAAATTTGAAAACTTATTTAGATGAAAATACTATTGCCATTATAAAACATAGGTATTGCTAGTTGATAAAATTAAATTTGGTTTAGAATCGATCTTGACGTATAGAATCAAAATATATATGTACATATCATATTATGTTCAAATATTTGCGTCGTTTCATTCATTGATTTTAACATTGATTAAATGTTTAACATTAGAACAATAAATTATCAAACTTAATCAAATTAAATAATCTTAAGTTATATTATAGATATGTGCAAGAAATGGCAAAGCTATTGATTTATTTGTTACGCAATATTACATTGGTACTAATTATGAGAAGATGAAATTAGATTTTGGTTTAATTTTTGAAGAGATTCAGAAAATTAATAAATATTAAAATGTAAATAAATGACAATTAAATATCAAAGCATATAAATATATACACATTTTTCTCCATTGTATACAAACCAGTAATTACATGAATTCTTACAACTTCATAAATTTTTAATGTTAAAAATTTATTTTATGTATTTTGTTAAAAAATTAAAATAATATTCAATATGTTTCCGCTGAAGCACTTTTATAAAATTTGATCTTAATCACGATTTTGCTTTTACCTATTTCGAGAAATATTTATTCATATCCTTACTTGATATTTAGACGAATTCTTTACTAATCATTCTACATTCAAGATTATTAAAAATCTATGAAATAGTTTTTATTTTAATTGCATGAAATAAATTTCGAGTCAATATGTATACTTCTAATTAAAACTTTTAATATAAAAACATTCGAAATAGTTTTGTTATAAAATTCGTTTTATCAGCTGCTGTCTAAATATAGCTGAACTCTCACAAATCGCAAATTAACTAAAATACAATGAGAAAAAAATGATATATTATAAGCTTACGATATCTTATTTTCAAATAAATTTCATTTTTGTAAAATATTAAGGGAGATTATTTTTTAAATTAGAAGAAAATCCACATACTAAAAATGAGGGTAAACATTTTTTGAGCATAAGCGAAAAGAACGAATGCGCTTTACACACTAAATAATATTCATTTGGCAGTGATTCTTCCAGGAAAACTATAAGTGAACATATAATACACTAGAGTAGACGCTGAATCACGTGAATCATTTCTTTTTTAGTGTTCCCCTCTCCTTTAGAGAAAACAAAAACAACAACAGAAATTGTATTGGTTTTTCCCCATTATTTTACTCGCGTGATGGGATACAACTATTTGATATTAACGGGAGCTGTTCTATACTTTCTGTTTATATGCTTGTACTGCTAGAATCACAGCAATTATTGTAATTTCCCCTTCCAAAACAAAGAGTTGTAAAAGTAGCTTTATGCAACAATTGAATGTATAATATATTCTATGTGTCTCTAGAAATGTATGTACATATCAATTATTATTACATGATAACATAATTCAATACTTTTTAAGGTTAAAAATGCTTTCTTCTGTATAGGTATTAGAAGTATATTATGTCCAATATATACAATTGTAATGTATTAGAGTCCTTAGCTCAATAATTTACACATTATACAAAATTATGCAAACTTAAATCTTTTTAATGAAGTACTGTGATATAATAATCCCAGGTTTATGGTAGTAACCTATGTTAAAGTTTACAAATTTGTCAAAAAATCATATCAATATATCATACATAACAAAATATTAGTGTGATTTACTATTAAAGAAAATAGTTCACTTTAAAAAAACTTTGCTTATTAGTTTGGTTAATATATACCTCAATACACACCTAATAAAAATAATATATACCTAGTATACCATCAATATACTTATTCGGTATTTATTAATAGATTCTTCTAGGTAGTTAGTTCGTCACGTATAATTTTTATTTATTTCGACCGTATAAGTAATGACATTTCAGTTTGTCATGATTTGTATATCAGTAGTTCTTAATACAAATTTTGTTAAAATGTAACACATAACATTTTTCTTTTACAGAGCAAACGATGACAATAAAAATGTCATGAGTCAAAAAAATTACAAGGATAGAAGCAGAAAGATTTCTGGCCCATGCAGGTGCTGATGATGACAAAATTGTGTTAACTATACCACAGAAAATATTTAAAGTTATATCACTATTTTATGCATATAAAAGATTATTGGTAACATGTAAAATATGATTTTGTAACGTTTGTGCAATGTCTTAAACGTTATTTAACAATTCCTAGTTTTTAAATAAGCCTTTTCTTATGTCTCTTTTATTTTTTAATAAAAGTATTATATACCTAATAGTGAATATGCCCTCCACTTATATTTCCATCATTTTATTATTTAAATTTCTAATTGATGATTAGTCATTTATTGTTTTATAGTTGTCCATAGTAAATATACGTATTAATTGTTTTGTAAATTTAAAATAGCATTACATTTTTTTAAACCTAACTGAAAATTTCTGTAATTAATTTAATTGCATAACTATCTAAGTTTGGTTTATTAACATTAAGTGTAATCCAAACGTTTAATTACATAAATGAGAGTAGACATATGAACATATTTTTAATACTTTTGTTTAATGAGATATATTATAAATGCACACCTGTATGTCCATTCTCATTGGCTGACAAACGCAATCGAGTGGCCCGGCGTGTCCAAGGACAGCAACAGGCGCACAGCCAACTAAAACGCTTGAGCACGAGGCGGTAGCCCTCCCGATAGGCGTCAGAGCAGACGAGATAAATGAAAGGGTTGAAGACACCGGAAAGTGTGGTGCTGAGAAGAGCGTAGAGGATAACAGGAGGAGGGATGGAGAACCGCAGAAAGAGTAGAGTCACCGCCACCTGAAATGAAAGAGGGGGTTTAACTATTACTGTGAAGGACGAAGATAGGCGAAGATGAAAAAATAAGAATAACAAGAGGAAAAATCCGGATGTAACATGTTGATGAATTAGTTTAAGTAGAATAATAATAATAAGAACGTTAAAATTAAAAATTACATGCATCTGATTTAAACAAAACACATGACGTAGAAGAATGAAAACATGAAAAAATGGATTAAGAATATAAAAAATATTATTTACGAACAGGAAGTAAAGAAATAATCAGAAAAGAATGTACAAAAGGACATTATATACCTTAATTTAGAAAAATAATTAGGACAGCACAGCGGAGATATAAAAGGGGAAAATGTAACAATAGCAGTACAAGAAAAATAATGTAAATAGTATTGTAAAACTATTCAGATTAGATTGAACTAACCATAAAAATGTATGAAATTTTAAATTTTGGATATTTAAAATTTGAGATATAAATTTGCAGCATGATCTGAAGGCTGTAAGAATATTTTGCTATAGTGGAACAATAATTGCATCAGAATATTATCCATTCCAAAATATGTATATTGTATGACGTAATATAGACGTATGTTACTAAAATACTTTAAATTAATTCTGGGATCTTCTATCTAGATATATATGTACATTACAAATAAATGAATTCGAGGTCTAATAAAAATAAATCGAGCTTTTTACTGATAATGAACGTTTTCACATTTTTATTTCTTTGCATTAAAACTAATAAATAAACCCCAGATTAATCTCATAGAAAATCTTTTAATGATATTGAAATAAAATATTGGCCATCCAAAATTCAAATATCGTATTATTCTTTATAAAAAAAGGATACAACAACTCTGTAAATCTTCTCCAATGAATTATGCTAATTATAATTTCTACATTCTCTTTTATAAAATTTAGTATATAAATTATTATTCTTGACAATAAATTTGTTTATAACAACTTTAGATACATATATCTCAGTCGAACATAAGCATAACATATTCCTGAGGTATTATACTTATTAGCGCATGCCAATTTTGGTTAACTTATATGGAAGGAATATTATACAGAACATTAATTTTCTTTATATATGTGTAAACTTAATGCATAAGGATTTTAGACAAAGTACACTACTCATTTTATTTTTTGATGAGTATTTATACCTATGTACATATATGTGTATCTTCATCTGAATGAATATATGTATACTATAGCTGATAATATTAATTAACTACTTTTTAAAATACCTATATCATAATTAAATTTTGATAAAACAATGAATCTCCCCATAGACCCATCAAGGTGCACATAAAAATGTATGTAAATATGTTTTAAAACATATGTTTTGTTATTTAAACTATATTATATATTTTATATACAAGTATAATTTGTGAGTAATTTGGATACAAATTAAATCAAACTGTCTGTCAATGCATACTAATATATACTCATATACATATATGTGGGTACACACCATGTTATACATATATATAATGCAATCAAAAATACTTTCACAATCTTTTAGAATACTTCACTATATATTGTTTCAATGTTATTTGCAATTTGATTTTTTAAACAGTCATTTAGTCCAAACGATATAATAGACTTGGTCTTCAAATATCATGAAAGATTACCTCAATTTGTTAATAAGCATAAAGAAACAGGTAATATAATACAAAAATATTACTATACTGTTTTTCTTAAGCAATATATACCGGATGTTAATTAATAAATCTATCGCGGCACAATATTCGTTTTTCAAAAAAATTCAAAGGAAAACCACTTTTTCTTCTATAGTTAGTATATAACTCGGTGATGTAATATTATCCAATCTAAAATGTTTCTAACTTGTAATGTCGTCTCGAGCTAAACAGCGGTTCAGATCAAAGGAGATGTCTATGTACATAATACAAATAATTAACTCTCCTTTCAATAAAAGAGAAAGAAATGTTGCGAAATGAATATAGCTAGACTGATTTGTAGCATATGTAGTGATATATTATAATTTGATAGTATGAAATATTAGTCAACTTCACATATTATGTTATAGATTCATTTCGAAGAGACTTAACAAATTAATAACACTCAGAATTTATAATTTTTTGAATATTTTGAGTTTATAAAGTTTGAAAAGCATAGCAAATATGTAAGTTGAAATAAGAAATTTGTTTGTTAAATGCATATAGACAAATTATCTTTTATGTCTCTCTTGTTTTATGTAAATATTACTGATAATCCCATCAGTTATAAATTACTAGAATAAATTAAGTTTTATTCATACGAAGAAAGTCAAACCATAGTGTATTTACTTGTTCATTTACATATGAATCTCATCAAATACCTGTTGTAAATACTGTATTATACATAAAGTATTTATACTTACAAATATTTACAATTATTTAAATCATTATATGTAACTGATATGCAGACCATTCCATATTCTTATTCAATTAATTTTTTATAAAGGTTAGAGGTTAATTATAAACATTTACAACCAAAGAGTATTCACAGATTTAGTTTCAACTCTAATGATATTGATTTCAATTGATATCTATTACTATTTCGATATCGGAGAGCCTTAAAGAAATAATCCTTAAAAATGCAATATCCATAAAACAGAGAATACTGAATAAAACAGTCTTAGGAATAAATATATAATGTATGTACCTAATTACAATTGTCGGACAACGTAAGTACTTTATAATAATTCGAAAATAACCATAAGTGTTAAAAATAATTTACAATGAATATTTTATACTACTTTATAGATACTTAATTTATATAAACTGTATTGAGATAAAACGATTTTCTGTCGTTAACATTTACAGCGTGATGCATATGAAATTAATAAGATTTGAAATGCTGTCAATTACTTATACTCTGTATCTACAACGAAAGACTACTATATTTATTATATACATACAAAATATATATTCCAGCCTGATTAGAATTTTCACTCACGACTACTAGTAAACGTTATAGCCATATACATATTTCAATACAAACTGAATACAAACTGAAAATCATCGGAAATATGACTTCTTTTAAAAAATTAATATATAACTTTTATTTTCAGCGGAAAATTGCAATATCTCATCTTATTTCAATAAATCTAATCTAATTTTTGTGTATATTGTAGAGATCGGATCATCTTAAAGTTCCAAATTAATTATTATAAATTTACTGCCTTTGTTTTTTAATTAACACTACTATCAACTACCGATAAAAACTATAATACATGTTAATCATATAGTGTGGGAATAATCAGAACAATCTGATGGTCTCGATTAATTATTTAAGATAAATGTTATGCATAAATGTAAAATTTATAATATGTTGTAGCATTTTGCTCATTTCAGTATTAATGCTTAATATATAACACTTTTTTATCTTATCGGATAAAGCTGAATCATTTAAATTATTGTAAAGTCTTATTATGTTATTAAATTAAAGAAATATTTCGTATATAGATTTTTTAATATTTACAATAATTAAGAACCTTTAATAAAGAATAGTTAGAATTGTAAAAATATAATAAGCATGATATATTTTTATTATTACGTATAATATTATAAACGTTTAAGCATCAATAAGCCCCTGTTTTTAAAAACCTTAACACAAAAAAAAATAATAGAAGTCTTACCAAATAGACAAAAAGACATCTCATTTTATTAACTAATTAATGAAACTTTTGAAATAAATATGTAGATAATTTTTCTTGGTAAAATTTTTTTTTTAAAAGCTAGAAAATAAGAATTTTTCAATAGTAAATTAATTAAAGTGTCTAAAAGCAAATGTAAAAAGAGACGTCAATAATTATAGAATCTATAAACAGCTGAATTTACTGCTGCATTCCCTCTCTCTTTATTTATTGTTCAAGACTCTGCTTCATTCAATGCTTTCTTTAATAACGGTTCTTTATTGTACAATTAGATAAGAAAAATAAAATCAACAGCGTTCGCTTTTGTTAGGCCTTTTATAAGGAAAATAAATATATTTATTTAACACGTCCATTTTAATTAGTGGTGTCATTCAAGTATATTGTGCATAATAAAAAATGAGTGCAATATATCAGATGCTTTCAACTCATTCTATAAAACATCTGTAAGTTGTAATAGGCATTCTTGATTGCAATATGTCGACGTATTTTTCTATAGGTAACTAAGCAACATGTTTCATGTGAAAATATGTATTTCGATGAATGTTTAAAGTTAATTTACTTGCGTGTTATATTTTAATTTTAAGTTCATCATTAATATTTTTAATTTACGTAAAAATGAAAAAGATTGTCTACAATATATATTTTAATGTTTACCTACCTATAGTTTAATTATAGTACATTTACCTTTTTTTATTTTATCATTTATATATTACCTAATTTGTCAATATACGAGTATAACAATAAATAATAACAGCAGTAGATTCAATCAAATTTAAAAAGACATCTTATCATTATGCTAATAAGATTAAGTTATTTTTGTACATATTATTTGTAGTTTACATATTTTTTATATATGGACAATAAGATTAAAATAAAATCAGTATATGTATATTAAAAAAAAGCAAATCCAAAGCTCTATAGTAAAATTTCAAACTTTTATTAAATCTAAAAATAATAAAAATTCATTACAAAAAATATAATCGTTACCTAATTATCAACGAAAGCTCGATCAACTTAGTGAATATTTATATTTTATTTGTAAAGTGATTCTTATACACTGTATTTAAACAAGGACAGTTCTGCTTACATTTCTTTAATATTCTTAATAACAAAGTTGCAACGCCTTCAACAGAATGTTAATTTTAAGCGAGTCACCCCAATCTAAGTTTACTTCATAAAATCGATTTTAATCTATATTGCATGAGTTTTATTTTAAATATATGACAAATTGATTGACATGAGAATATCAAAACGTAGAGTTACCTAAATATAGGATACTGTATATACACATACAGGTGTATATTATGTGTGTATAATAGGTAAATAAGTTGTATATAAACCAAAAAATACTATGTATACATATTATGTACCTATATTCTCTTTATACATTCCATATTTACCATATAAATATACAAACTTTTCTTTAACATTTTCTTTCTACATATTTTTATTTAAATTAGGTCGATTTCTTAATTTATTTTTCTGCAACTCTTGCGCGCGTTTATTCCTACATAATGGAAATAAGTCGCTAGCTGTACAAAAAATAGAACAGAGCTTGAAGCTCAACTATGAAAATCAACTAAAGTTGCTTGCAGAAGCGAAATTCCTGAGCAGAATTAGCTGACGCTAGACTTTTACATCTAGATGAGACACTCAGTCGAAAAACTATATGCAAAGAAGTGTAAAGTTCTACAGGAAAGACTGTAAAGAGAATATTCTGTAAGCAGAACTCTCGCCTTGACTCTTCATGCGCCTCCATCAAATCACGACATTGATTGACATCCAACGAGCAAGTTATAACCGACTTAGCTACACAATCCTCCCTTTGTTGACAGTCCACGCCACTACGCTTGGTGGAGCATCCCTCGGGAGGTTCAGGAAACGAGTTAGGCCTCCTCCTGGAACTGCACCATCGCCCACGTCCTTCCAGAAGATTCTAAAATATAATACTGCCAACTACGTTGCCAATGAGACTGCAGCAGTTAAGGCTCTGACTTCTGTATATGTATATTTTGTTGCACCATGGATGTCTATAGAAAAAGATATAATACAGCGAGTAGTTTATGACAGTGATACAATTTGTCCATCTAGATGCAATGATGTACCTCGATGTTAACTATACACATACATATACAGAGGGAGCAAGGAAGAATTCTTCTCCCCAAAGATTTGAACTACAGTGCCCAGCGCCTCCCAGATTTCATACTCAATTTGCTCGACTGACTAATTCACGAAATGTCGTCTAAATGCAATTATGGCTGAGGCAGTTTCTCTGTTGTGACTCAGAAAAAAGAAACGAAGAAGAGGGAAAAGACTTACTGGGAAAAGAAATTTTGCAGAACTGGGGAACTGATATATACATTATATAAGGCCAAGATGTAGGTACTGTAATAGACGAAAGCCAGCTGAGGAGAGTATAATCTTGAGAATTAAGAGGGGAGGAGAAGCAAAGGGGAGCAAGACGAAAAGGGAAAGAAATGAGTTGAAGAGTAGAATAACAGAGGAAAGTGAATTTAGTTCAAGGTAGCACTGTGCGATGCTAAATTAGTAGGTGTGTCTTAAGACAATCGTCAACTCCCAAGAGTACTCCATGGAATCCTATGTCTGCAATACAACACAACAACTGAGAAGCCACAAGAAAACCTGTAAAAGGCAGATGTGCGAACAACGGCTTGAGCAAGTCCCATAATCTCTATAGTTTGTTTGGTAAACTCAATATGATAAAAGATGCGAATGCACATCTGCCTATAGAGGCCATTGATATTGTGAATTCATAACACCCGCGCATACATGCTTGCATAAGTGTATGAGTGACAAATAAAAGAAGAGAGAAGGGATGAGCGATCGGCATTGTTTAACTAACTTACTTATCACGACTTCTTTAAATGGTTACGTAACGTATATGTATATGTAGGTACCTATATGTAGGCATATTGGACCCCTCTGGGGATGTGACTCAATGAGCCGTCTTCACAGTCAAGTATCTATGTCTAAAACATGGTAGCTTCGGGTTAGAAATGCGACGAGCAATCATTTATCTTATATAAAGAAATATATGTTTATATGACTCATTCTCAAAATAGACTTTCCCACTCTGATATCTCACCTAATTATATGTTTCGCCGGTGATAATATATATTATGTCAAAAGGAATTTGTACAATGAGGTTTTATTGATTACCTACTAATTTTTCTTTAACAAAGCTTTCTTATGCACATAATTAAAATGCTATTATTATTAAAAAGAAATCTATAAGTTTCCATATATCTATACTATCTGTATACTGTACTACGTTCTATATTAGAAAACATGTAAATTGCTAATTATCTTAATTAATACATATATATTTACTGAAATATTCAATTATTCGTCAGACATAATTACAATCTGTATACTATTTATAAGCGGAAAAATCACATAAAGATGTAAATTATCCTATCAAATAAAGACTGTATAATTATTTTACAAAAATAGTTTTGCATATATTTATAATCATAATTATTTTTATCATTTTACTATAAATAACAGTCTTTTAGAAGATTCTTTTAATCCAAAATGAATATACTAACATTCAACTTTTAAAAGATATAAAACACGGTTAACATTTATCCTTATACGCATATTTTTTACGTTAGCATTTATAGCATTCATTTTTCTTTAGTCAAAAGAATTGCTACTGTCGAAATAAATTATTTATTCTACATGTTTTATTTTCAATAGAGTTGAAGTCATAATTGGAAAGCTAAAACTAAGTTATCTAAGAAATGTAAAAATATCAGAAATAGGTCAATTGTAACATTAATATAAATATTTACTTCTATACATAATATGTATTACCTTCTGTTATTACTTGTGAAGAATTTGTTTTGTAACAAATATAATTTATAGGAATTTTCCAATAAATAGTGGAGAAATATAGCTTTTTGAAGAACTTTTTATATCTTATATATACATCAATCGAAATTGTTTATTAGTTCTATACACAATATTAGTTTTGTATAGAAATCTATATTTATATGTGTACATGCATGACGAAAGACAATTAATACTAATATCTATATATCTAATTGTATTTTCACTTTTCCTTTGTTCACAATACTGCAAATGTTTGCTGTTATAGCATTTTGTTATTTATATTATTATACAATCATTCATGTATTAGCTTATTATTGTTTGATCTGTCACTATATACTCAAGTGTAATTTTTTCGAATTTAGTTTAAATTGCATAATTATGTATATACATAAAGATAAAATATATATTGTATTGTATTATAAACCAATTAAGATATTTGGTTATACATTTCCCTGTCTAGTGTGTCTACCCTATTACCTGTTATAACAAATTTTGAGAAAGTTCGTGTATAAAATTGTTTTAATTATACTAAAGTACTAATTAGAATAATTAGTCAGATATTATACTGAGTGAAATAATAATAATAATACTGACAGTTTATAATCATATATACCTATATATTAAATATATAGGACTAAATTATTTTTCCAATTTAACATATTAAATAAAATTGTTTCAAATTAAAGTTTAATACATTCTAAATATACTATATACCAAATTAAAGGGCTAGTATACATTGACATAAATAATACTTCGTCGCCTTTTCACCCTGAGTAGACATTGAGAGTATATAAATGAGAGAGGAAGATTTCATTTATTTTTAAATTATAGACAACGATAAAATTATACGCTTTTAATTTTGGCGTCCCTGATGCCGGGACTCCATAATGATAAGATCTTCTATTGGCATACTATACTATAGTCTTTGATATAGAACTCGCCGTTCAATTATAACAGAGACTGCACTCATTATTTAGTTCAAAAGAAATATTCCTTCTAATTATTATTTACTTAGTTCCCCATGTAGAAAAGTTTACGGTAAAAAATATGAGTTTATCATTAAAAGCTTGCAATCCTTTAGATGAAGCTTTGGTTTATATAACATCTTTCAATGTTGAGGAGGTATTATATATGTATAGTAGGCTGATAAATATACTGAAATCAAATAAACTAAAGACAATAACGAAGAAGTATAAAGTAACTAACCTATAACATAACATATCCGAAGTTTTATGAATATATTCATAGAAAGTCTATGAAGACAGTATATATGTACTATCTTGTTCGAATTTCTAATGAAGATCAAACGCACATATACCATATATGCTTGTGTTCCCATTTGCTCAGATGAATTCACCCAGGCAATAAAAAATACTTGAATAGTTATTATGCTACTTCAATTTTATCAGTAAATAAATACATTTACATTTGCAAAGGTATTGCAATAAACTTTGCGTCTCACGCGTATTCTTCAAAGAAAGTGTATTTTGCTCCCCTTTTCTTCCCTTATCTTCCTCTTCCTTAACTTTTTCTCAATTTGTACGACTTGTTTCTAAAGCCTATAGTTTCAACAGAATGATGCTTCTCTGACCGCTACCGCCAACACCATCATTAGAACTATAAGGGAATCCGACTGGAGTCCAGTTTTTCGTCTTTAATGTCACTCGGTGGACGCAGATGAATGCCGACTCTGACAACTGCAGTGCCCTTTCTTTCCTCGATAGCGATCAATACTTCTAAACCACAGCCCGTTCCAACAGTCACAAATAAAAACTCAACCTTTCTGTTACTTTAAAGTCCCCTAAATTTAGAATATGAGCAATTTAGCAACATAGCTTCACGCTAGCGCATTTATATTTAAGCTACATATCTAGCTCGACATGGCATCTCAGCTGTCTAGTCTAATTGTTTTTTCTCCTGTCAAAGATTGTAACTTTATTGTATGAGCATCCCGTAGGTATAAGACTTTTTGTTAGTTTTATTTTAATACATAGTCATACATCTTCCTTAGTGCTAGTGTTTTCGTTTAGCGATAATCTGAGATAGACAATAAACATCTGTATTTTGCACCTCTCGCTTGTACTGTACATAGAGACACGCAAAATCAATAATGGAATATATCTTCGAGCAATGACTGCTTCTTAAAATTATAGATGTATTCATATACTGTTGTTTCTTAATTTATTTCATCAAGTTTATATATACAGAGGCGGCATTGTTTAAATTATTTTCTAACATAAAACGCTTTCGATTCCTAATGATTTTAAAATCCTGAAATTATAGAAGACGTGTTACTTACATATTATAATGCGTGTTTAGTACTAATGTACTAATTCAATATTATATATTTTGGTACATAATTGTGTAGAATCTACGATGTCGTATATTATTTATACATGTTATAAAAATTATACGAATTTGTTCATTTTGCAGTTATAAATAAATAATTTTCGTTATAAAATTATTATTATTATTATTATAACCTTTAATCAAATTTTTACCATAACATATTTTTTTCATAACACAAAATTTAATATTACTAAAATTTTACAAATATTTATACGCAAATAAAAAAAAAATTAAGATTTCTTAAATCGAATCATCCATAAGAACAAACTAAGTATGTTTGTATAAAATAGGGGCCCTTATAATAGCATTAATATAATATTATAAGCATAGAGTAATACACAGAGTATTGACTCTTATTGATTTCATATGCATTGCGTTGTAAATCTTCGTCATTATAAAATCGTTTTATTTTATGTAAAAGTGTAGACTAGAAGTAATGTTAAATATTTTTATTAAATTCATTTTAAGAGCAAAACATACACATTCATACAGTTCTAACATACGTAAGTTGTCTGTAATATATAATTCATTGCCTGTGTATCTGAAACTGTTTTACTGCACAAACGATTTAATTGTTGTGAATTTCAGAAAAAATATTTTGCAAAAACTTTTGGGTAGACGAGAAGTAGTATAAAACTGCATTCAGAATCAATAAGAGTCGTTTCTCTATGTGTACTCTATGGTTATAGGTATATATTTATAACTAAGAACGGAATAATGTTTTCAAGTTTACATATGACTTGCAGTATATGTTTGATAAGCTTATACCTATTTAATTTCACATATTTATGAATCACGTGTATAATGATTTCTTATATCGACGTCTCGCAATGAAAGGACTTAATATCTCCAAATTACCGGGTTTTCACTTTCACATAAGAAAAAGGCGTAAAGTCACTAACAACTCATAAACTACACCCTTTGTAATTTTGGTTAGAATATTGCTTTGCATACCTATTGTATTTAAAAACACAAATAGAGTCCCAAATGAATATTTTAGGACTTTACATAGGATATATTAGAACGATAGAAAAATATGCAGGTGCAACTTGAATGTGCAATTTGCAAGTGACCCAAGAAAAACTGAAGCTGCTAGACGCATCACAGGGTGCCACAGAAGTACCATCATAAAAGTATGGTGCGCAACTATTGGGCCCCTTCGAAGTATTGTATTGTTACTTATTAATAAACATATCGAAACAGATTCTAACACAGCGAATGTATAAAAAGAACAGGACTAGGCATTCAATATCTAGGTCAACACTCACATCCTCGAAGCCAAGCTTCTGTATGATCCTAGCATACTTCCGGGCTGCCAATTTAGCTAGGTCCTCACTCTTGGCTCCTGTACAGACCATCTTGCCTGAGGAGAAGATGAGTGCAGTGGTCCGTGGTTCCCGAATCCGCATGATGACCGCTGCAAACCGCTTGGGGTTGTACTCGGCATTTCGAGCGTGCAGGGCGATCTTCTTCAGTTCGAGTCGGCAACCTAGATTCACTGTGCACACGATGTTTCTAGTAGAGATCGAGAGGACGAGAGTTGTCAAAAATGCCTTCAAATACTATGCGGTATTTGTAATAAGAGAACTCAGGTACAATTCAGTCTAAAAAACAAACTTAGATTCTAAATAGTTTAACTTTAAAAATATGGCAGACCTATTAAAATAGGTCAATAACTTGTAGATCAACTTACACCTAAAATGCAATAACATATAATAACGCATTATGCAAATTAAAAAATTGCATAAACTACAGGGTGTTTCAAAAGTCCGTAGATATTTTAGTCAATATTATATAAAATTCATATTTAACAAATATAGCACCTGTGCAATTATTATAGACATTTGGAAATTCCCAAAATAGATACTATTTATAATATTGGAAATTTCAAAAACAAATTACACAGACACACAGTTCAGTTACTGTTTATAATATTGACTAAAATATCTATGGACTTTTGAAACCCCCTATAGGTTACAAACAATGAGGATAAAAATTACATTCAAACAACACTAAAGGATATATCGTTTAGTAGGGAACACCGTTAGTAACTAAACTTTTCAATTTTGTTCCATTTTAATAACCACGTTTACACGATTATTACAACTCTTTTTTAAATAATACCATTGACCATTATAAATTTTAAAACAGATTTTTGTTAACAACGTATTGACATACATAATTTGATTTCATAGGACAGTTCTTTAGAGAATACTAAGAGTATATCATAGCGAGATAATAAAAACGAATTGTAATATTGTAAATTGCCAGTGTTTATTATAAAATGAAGAAAAAAAACCGTGATAATAATAATAAATATGACGAGACGTTTTGGTTAGTATCTACTAACAATTAATCATCAATCAAAAGAAAGAAAGACAACGGGTACACCATAAATACACCATAGATATAGAAATTGAGTATGGCTAACTTTTCGAGTTACATAATATAATTGGAGACAAAACAATAATATCACATAATAACCAAAACGGATTTAGCCGTAGAAATATTAATATTAAAAAAGCCGGCATTAAGATTAAGGGTATTATACATATACATAGTTAAATTTAATAAAAGCTAATTAAACGATGTGCAAACTTTTAAATTATTACAATTATAAATAAGTTTAGAAGCATAGAAATCGATTGCGTGGCTGAGAAAAAAAGGGTTAAAATAAATAATATAATAATAGTCGGATACAAACAGTGGATAAAAATAGCATTATTTACATTATTATTTTTAAAAGCGGCTCTATACCTGTTTCCTCTATGTAAATCGTTGAAGCAAATCTTACTAAATTTAACTACAATAAAACCTATCTTAACATCGGCGTTTAAAATATTTCTACATATTTCAACAGCTAAATCCGTAATTGTGCTCTTTTTGTACCTTACTTAATCTTAGCTTGGATTTGTACATACTTCATAACTTTGGTGACTATGTTATGTATTTTCCTTTAATGTGATTTCATATTATATGTTTTCAATTATGCAATATTATATTTTTGGTATCCTATTATATTATGCAACACTCGTAACGTTCACTGTAGGTATTCAATTTCTAAATGTATGTTGTATTTATTTCTATGTATCTATACACATTATCTTCCTTTTTATGATTGATAATTGGTTAATAAAGATTAACTGAAAATCTCGCTATATATCTATTCTTATTTTCACTGTAGGTTTTTTCTTCAATTAATCATTAGAATATACTTAAGACACATAGTTGTATATAATTTATTTCAGATATAATATAATTTATTTGATATTTAAATCAAAGTTAAATACAATCATCATAAGTATAATTACCTCAAGAGACTTGCTTATTATATGTTTCCACCAGACAGATTTTATGTATTAAATGCATAATGTAAAACAGAAATTCGATACATTTTAATACTGAATATTTTTATATTATAAAATAATCCATTCAGGATAAATTCTTGCTGATCGTATTAGAATTGCACACAATACATAATAATGGGATTTTCGCTTCCAAAATTACTACTTTAATAAAACAATTAGTTGAAAGAAACTATGAATTATATAAATAAAATTATATAACAATTAATTCATGAACAATAAAAATGGTACAGTACTACGTAATATATTAATTTAAGTGTAAGTTGAAAACAAATCGTTAATTTAAACTTATTATAATACAGCCAACGAACTCAACCCTCATGTAGAAAACGGAACAAAACTGACTGTAGCTGTGGCCTGGGTATCCCCTCATCGCGGTCTGCAGATGGTGTGGCTGGTGCATGAGGCGTGTAGGGCATGCGTCCAATGAGACTGTGCGGTGTCTGCTGGGTACTACTCGGTCCGCCACCCATGCCCCCAGAGATACTTGTACCACCCCCACCTGCTCCCATGCCAGCCCCTCCACCAGGTGTACCAGGAGTTGTATTAAAGAGGGAAGAAAGACTTGCTACACTGTTTTGCTGAACATATTGGACAGAACTGGGAGGACCCATGGCACTTGTGTGTGGCAGTTGATTCATTCTGAATTGATTTACTGCTCACTACCTCACACACTCTCTCGCACACAACTAAGAATAGCTGAGATTAGAGTGATGTTCAATTCACTATTTACTGACCATTGAATGTTAGCTGAAATTTAGAATATATATAAAACTAGAAAATGTACAGCAGCTCAGTCAACTTTTTAAAATGTGAAATTACACAGAGAAAAAAGTTACCAATTATTACTAATTTTATTGTATACTTATAAGCATAATAGAAAAAAATCTACTTAATTAAGTCTACTATATACTCGTACTTACTTAACACGTGTCTCATAGAGTTTAATTGTAAAATGACAATTATGAAAATGGACAAATATATTTTGAATATATAGAAGTTTTTTCAAAATTATTAAAAATGTATGCATCTTGATATATAATTGCTGTAATTTTCTATACAATGTTAGTACATAATATATGTATATGAATTATATTCCATTAAAAGTATAGTTACTATTAGTTACTTTGAATATAAACAAAACAGCAAGTATATAAAATAACTTTCTGAAATTAAAGGAATAATGCAAAACATATATGTAAAAAAAATAAGTAGAAAGAGAAAATTAAAAATTTTGATCCTACTAAGCAATAACACAAAAACATTACATTTTATTTGATCTTTTATATGTGCTTTCTCAGTACCAGTTCCAATTAGAGTTCATTTACAAGTTGTTAGATGACATTTGATATTAATTATGTTGTAAGAGTTACAAGTGAAGACCACATATATTTATTTACTTTATAAACATACTAGATTGACTATCTGAAAAAATAGTAAAACAATTTAAGTACAGTTGTAATAAAAAAATTACCATGATATAAAAAACTATATTGACATTCAATAATTTTATTTCATTATATTGCTTAATAAAATATATTATAAATATAAAATTTATAATGATATCTATTAACTTTTCATAATTAGTGTTCTATTGGCTGCATAGCCTTTCGCATAATTGTGTTTCGCATAATTGGTATTTAACAGCAAATATGACGTAATATAATTGGAAGATCGATTTGTTG